>CM033630.1:4540341-4835341 GCA_019453435.1 Rhinogobius similis | reverse complement strand
GTTTTTCCTCATTTTTTAAGACCGTAAACACCAGCTCCTTTAACGTCAAGACAACTGCGGAGCGAAAACTGCGATAAAATCTGAAGTGCGAAACCGCTCGCTTCTCTCGACGGACAGATTAGACGCCGAATCCTCTCGTTCGACTGCGACTCATCCCCCGCCGCTCTTTCTCTCCCTTTTCCTGATCCGTCATCACTTCTGCGTCCTCCCCCCTCCGTCTCCCGTGTCCTTGTCACCAGCGGGGGGCGACGCGCTGATAAACGCCGAGCCGCAGACACTGGGGCCCCACTCGGAGGAGACGTCGCCGAGGCAGAAGACGGCGATAGCGATCTCGAGTCGATCTAATGGAAGTACCGCGCGCACAATCGTCTCGCTCGCACACACACACACTCGTACACACACTCGTACACACACCTCGCTATAATCCAGTTAGAGCGCCGTGTGTGAGGAGCTGCCACAATAGCAGAGGGTTTAGGATGCTCCCTCGTCTCCTCGTGTCCTTGTCGGTGTCAGGATTTGGACGGCCGCTGCTCCGTTCCGTCAGATTGTCTCCACAGATCTATAAATCATACGTCCGTCTCCCGCGGAAAAAAAAAAATTGCGATGCGAATTGAAAATGTAATTAAGGCCGTGGTGGACCTGGTGGTCGACGTCGTGGTTTTATTTTGTTACAGTAACGGCAAAAGTTGCATATGGTTGTGGATCAAATCAAATTGCGTTCTTCTTTCTTTCGTCTTATTATTATTCTCTTTTGTCCGTCGTCTGATAAAAGGGAGTATGAAGGGGCAGGTGAAAGCTGTAATGGGGATAAAGGAAGTTTCAAAGTCATCGGGGATCTCCTTTACAAAGTGTGTGAGTGTGTTTGGGATTTATAAAAAGACATCTTGACGTTTAAATGAACGGTCCTGTCCAAAACCTCAGAACTTTGCGCATCAGTGTTTTCAGAAATGAGGCAGAAGTATTTCTCTCTCAGAAAGACGAGAGACGAGGAAGTTTGAAGTTTGTGCAAATGTGTTTTGCCGCTACAAACACTTTCTCAAGAAACATTTCAAGGTTTGAACTAGTGTCCCATACAAATCCTTCAGTAATACTAGATAGGTTCACTGCTGCTGATCAGGCAGAGATAACTTCAGTCATTATGTCCTCCAAAACATCAACTTGTATTTTAGACCCAATCCCAAGTAGACTCCTCAAAGAAATTCTCCCCCTAATTATAAATCCCATTCTTAATATAATAAATACTTCACTAGAAAGCGGTTATGTCCCTCAGTCCTTCAAATATGCAGTGGTTAAACCACTTTTGAAAAAGCCTAATCTAGACCCCGACATACTGGCAAACTATAGACCTATTTCTAATCTGCCCTTTGTCTCTGTCCTTGAAAGAATTGTGATTAAACAGCTTTGTCGCCACCTGCAGGACAATAATTTATTTGAAGTTTTTCAGTCAGGGTTCCGTGCATACCACAGCACTGAAACTGCACTAGTTAAAGTCACAAATGATCTGTTATTAGCTGCTGATGATGGACAGGTCTCAATCCTGGTTCTGTTGGACCTCAGCGCAGCGTTTGACACCATCGACCACAACATTCTACTGCAGAGGTTAGAATGTGATGTAGGTGTCAGTGGAACCGCCCTTAGCTGGTTTAAATCCTATCTATCTGATAGGTACCAGTTTGTTAATGTAAACCAGAGATCTTCCCCATGTTCTAAAGTAACCTACGGTGTGCCGCAGGGTTCAGTACTCGGTCCAGTTCTGTTCACTCTTTATATGCTGCCCTTAGGTATGATCATCAGAAAGCATGGCATTAACTTCCACTGCTATGCAGATGACACTCAGCTGTATTTATCAATGAAACCTGATCAGACGCATCAAGTAGACAGACTTAGTGCCTGCGTGAAAGACATAAAAACTTGGATGACTCTTAACTATCTGCTCCTTAACCCTGAACAAACCGAGGTCATTCTGCTGGGCCCTAAGCACCTGCGAGACTCCTTATCTGACCAGATAGTTTCTCTGGACAATATCACTGTAGCCCCCAGCTCTACTGTAAGAAACCTTGGGGTCCTATTTGACCAAGATCTCTCGTTCAAAGCTCATATAAATCAAGCCTGTAAAACAGCCTACTTTCATTTGCGTAACATAGCCAAAATTAGAAAAATCCTGCCCAGAGACGATGCCGAAAAACTCATCCATGCATTTGTCACATCCAGATTAGACTATTGTAACGCCCTGCTTACAGCGTGTCCTAAAAGCTCTATAAGAAGCTTTCAACTGGTTCAAAATGCAGCAGCAAGATTATTAACAGGTACTAGGAAAAGAGATCATATTTCACCAGTGTTGGAGTCTCTTCACTGGCTTCCTGTTGAGTTTAGAATCAAATTTAAAATCCTCCTCCTGACTTATAAAGCTTTAAACAATATGGCCCCATCCTACCTCAAAGATGCAATAGTAGCGTACCATCCAAACAGAGCTCTTCGTTCTCAAAATGCTGGACTATTGTTAGTCCCCAGAGTCTCTAAAAGCACAGTAGGAGGTCGAGCATTTAGCTACCAAGCTCCTATGTTATGGAACCAGCTCCCTGTTCATGTAAAAGAGGCCGACACAGTCTCTACATTTAAGACCAGGCTCAAAACGTTCCTCTTTGAAATAGCTTATGGTCAGGCCAGTTAGGAACAGAAATAAAAACCTACAGTTTTAGCTACGCTGCCCTTGGAGCAATTCTGCTGGGGGAAGTATGGCAGCTTGAACACTATCCTCTGGTTCTTCCTACTTTACCTATCAACAATATTTAATATTACTTCAACTGTAGTCTGTTCATTGCTGTTCACATGTTTCTCTTTCTCTCCACTTCCCCCGGGGAGTGGAGACTGTTTCAGACACTGCGGCGGCTGCTCCAGTGACGACCCCCCCACCCCAACCTGTCTGGACGATCTATGCGCCACCCGCCTGGACAGCTGGATTAGCCACACCTCGTCTGCCTGGACGAACTCCTTCTACTTTAGATGAACTGTTCCTCATCTCCTGCTGGAGGGATCTCTACACTGGTGCACTGCTCCTCGTCCGCCTGGAGGAACTCTTTAAAGCCACCTCCCTCTTGAGTGGTTCTAGCTCCACAGTCCAAGTGGATGTCAGTCCTAGTTCATCTGCAGCCTGTCCGTCCGTGGGAGTAGGATCTCTCCTTCACTGTGGTTCTCCCCGAGGTTTCTACTTTTTCCCATGGGGTTTTTTGTAGTTTTTCCTCGCCGCGAAGGAGGGTCAAAGGACAGGGGCATTCTGGGACAGTTATCTGAACTGCTTTTACCTGTGGCCCATCGAGGCAACTGTTGTTGTGATTTTGGGCATTATAAAAATAAATTGATTTGATTTGATTTGATCTCCAACCTATCTCCAACCTATCTCCAACCTGTCTCCAACCTGTCTCCAACCTGTCTCCAACCTGTCTCCAACCTATCTCCAACCTATCTCCAACCTATCTCCAACCTATCTCCAATATGATAGTGATAGATTTTTGCAGCTCTGGCCTTTAAGAGGTAAATAAAGTCATCTGCTCAGAGGCTTCAGAGGCTAAACAACAGGAGAAAAAGTGTGTTTGAACAGACAGCTGCATTAAAGACAGATAAACAGTGAATCACAATATGTCGATTTCACAAAAACGGCAGATTGTCACAGGGACCAGCACATGATTCCATTTTAATCACCAAATTTTCTAGCCCTACTTTTAGTTGTGTTTTTGTTAGATGCGTTTTTGTCACTTTTTAGTCACATCTTTGTCGTTTTTAGTTGTTTTTGTCATGTTTTTGTCGCGTATAGTAGTCACGTTTAAGAGGTAAAGTCATCTGCTCAGAGGCTAAACATCAGGAGAAAAAGTGTGTGTGAACAGACCGCTGCATTAAAGACACAAACAGTGAATCACGATACGTCGATTTCACAAAAACAGCAGATTGTCACAGGGATCAGCTCAACATTCGATTTTTATCACTGTGTCCCTTGTCTGTTGTCAGTCCATTTCTCCAGCAGCAGCTTTACTCCAACTAAATTCACAAAATAAATCAGCTTCTATTTGTCTTCACTTCAAAGGATCCAGAGACAGTTTGAACCGGCGCTCATTTTATTTTAGTCTGGTTGTGGAATATGCTGAACAGGCAACTTCATTTGTACAACGGAAAACACCAAACGTATTTGCATAAACCTAAACAAACGCTCTCTGCTTTGAGTGCGCTGGAGTGGTTTTCCTGTTTCCGAGCTCTCCTTTCTCCGTTTGATTTTTACCTCCAAAATAAAATCCAATATGTCTTTCTCCTTCACAAAGTGGAGCTCGGGGAGAGTGATGCTTTTCTTTTTATGAACGGTAATAACACTCCCCTCTCTCTGGTCCTCAGCGCTGGAGTGGCCTCAGCTTTAACAAGAGAAAAGAGAAGAGACGGAGACAGAAAAGGTGAGGAAACGTTGAGAGAAAGAGAAGGAAGGAGGACAATTTGATTTTGTAGAATAGTATCCTCCAATGTTTTAGAAGAAACGCTCTCATACATGGCTCGTTATTTTACATTTTTGTGCATAAATAATTAATATCAATATTGATCTAAAATGAAATGAAATACACATTTAACTAAAATGCAGTTAAGGTAAATACATTCAAATTTCTACTAAAATCTTTACAAATTAAACCCCAGTTTAGCTGTTTAAGGTTTTAAATTTTACTCCCGTTTGTAAAGTATGACATCACACTAGGAAATTACCATAGCAACGACACAGTGCACTGGCCAAAACTCATGTAATGTCACAGATTTTGTTCATTTGACAAAGAAAAACACATGTGAACACCTTTATTTTATTGAATTAATGTTTAAAGGGTCAAAAAAGTAGTTTATTTTGTGTAAATTATGCATAACCTTTGTCTCCCCAGTGTGATGTCATCAGTTTGTTTACTTCCTGTGATTGTCAACAGATTTTTCAACTTTTCTCCACAAACAGCGACTTGATTGGTGTAAAACTATAATTTATATTTACACAAGGTATTAATGCACTGAAGAAAGTCAAAATTAGAAAATCGTAAAAAAAATAAATCGTTTTCATGATGTTCTAATTTTGACTTTATTCAGTGTGTTAATACCATAGAACTATAATAACACCTGGAAGATTAATCAAAAATGGCCGCCCTGTTCATCCTTATGGATTGTGCTCATTGGTTCATGACCCCAAAAAAGTTTCTTACTTCCGCATTTACTTCCTGATACGGAGGCGGCCATCTTTGTTTTACTTCCTGATACGGAGGCTGCCATCTTTGTTTTACTTCCTGATACGGAGGCGGCCATCTTTGTTTTACTTCCTGATACGATGGCTGCCATCTTTGCTTTAGGGCGCCACGTGACGACAGTCCCCCACTTCATATAAAAACGGTAATTTCGGTGATTTTAGAAACGGTAGAAAAGAACATTTCCTTCTATTTTATTTAAATACAGATAATAATTCAGTACTGTCTGTGATTATAATGTGCAATTTTAGAAAAAGGCTGGTTCCAAGAGGCTGCAGTACCTCGCACGGCCACTAATCAATCTGGGACACGGACAGAGGGGGCGTGTCTTATCCAGTTCATTTAATACATCCAGAGTTAATACCTGTTGTAAATATAAATTATAGTTTTACACCAATCAACTCACCGTTTGTGGAAAAAAGTTGGAAAATATGTTGAAAATTACAGGAAGTAAACAGACTGATGACATCACACTGGGGAGACTAAAGTTATGCATAATTTAAACCAGTGCCGCCGCTCCCTTCACGCCCCTGACGCTCCGAAGGGCACCAGCTCGACCGGGCGGTGTGGATTTAATGACAGAATAGACTGTTTGTGCGGCACATAAACTCCAAAACAAACAGGCGCCGACAGCAGGCTTTAGTTCTGTGTCATTTCAAAACAAACAGGCCCCACGTGCTGTCGCTCTCGCTCTCGCTCTCTCTCTGCTGGGTGCCCTGACAGTGTCTGCTTAGGGCACCCACATGGCAGCGGCACTGATTTAAACAACTGACCTTATTCTGCCCCGCCCACTTTTGCCGTTTTTTGCACTTTTGTTGTAAACGCACTTCCGTTTGACGAGAACTCCGTTAAAGCTAATGATGAACGAGGGAAAAGTCTGACGCTAAAATGTTACATAAAGTAGATTGATTTGTGTAAAATGTTTAATGAACACGAGCAACAACAAGTCACAACGCAACGATTTCCTGAAAACGTCTTTTTAGTCCATGTAGAACTTATTTTCTGTTGAGCTCGTCTGCTCTGTGTGAACTACAACGGAAACAAGACGGCGGCGCATACGGCAACTTCAGGAATAAGGAGAATAGAGACCCTTTAAACATAGATTCAACAAAATAAAGGTGTTCACATGTATTTTGATTTATAAAATTAAAAATATTCTGACATTATATGAGTTTGGCCCAGTGTGGTTACCAGGTCATTTCCCAGTGTGATGTCATCATTTACAACCAGGAAGTAAAACAAATCAAAAAAATTCTATTCACTTTATTCCAGAAGTTGCCTTATGCCCCGCTGTCTTGTTTCCGTTGTAGTTCACGTGGAGCAGACGAGCTCAACAGAAAATAAGTTCTACTCGACTAAAAAGCCGTTTTCAGGAAATCGTTGCGTTGTGACTTGTTGTTGCTCGTGTTCATTAAACATTTTACACAAATCAATCTACTTTATGTAACATTTTAGCGGCGAGACTTTTCCCTCGTTCGTCATTAGCTTTAACGGAGTTCTCGTCAAACAGAAGTGCGTTTACAACAAAAGTGTGTATCTGTGGAAAAAAATGGCAAAAGTGGGCGGGGCAGAAGAAGGTCAGTATATAAATTTGTTAAGTATTTTTTGCCACAATTGAGTTGTATTTATCTGAACTGCATTTACGTAAAATGAGTCTTCAAACCTGACATGGGCCCTTTAAGGCAACACACTGCAGGTGAATAGGAAAAAAATCTTAAATTTAAAGATGTCAATTAGAAACTTCTCCTGTAGTTTACTCACATAAATGTAAGTAAAAAAAGTTTTTTTTTTTCCCACCGTGTAATTTTTCATAAAGAAATAAGGCATTTTATGTGTTAAAACAGCAAAAACGACACACATTTGGGACATTTAAATCTGAAAAATGGACAGCACCTAGTTAATGTTGGTTCATTTTGTACAAGTATTATAAAAAATGTACAGAGGGGATTTTGGATTTTTTATTTAGTTTTAGAGTAAAGTAGATCTGACTGAACAATGGATTTAAAATTCAAATTTCGCCTCAATTTTTAGACTTCAAACTTGAATAAATCAGGCTTGGAATTAGAACATATCCTTCTGTACTTTTCATCCAAGTCTGTACAGTTTGGTGTAGGATCTACTTTAAGGCTGATCTTTATGTCTCGAGGGACAAAAATGCATTTTAAGAAAACGTCCTTTGAAGTTATAATGTCCCAGAGAAATCTATGGATGAAGTGGATTCAATGGAAGAATAAAACATCTTTAGGAGCAGATTGGACACGTTTGTTGTTTCCACATGAAAGTCCATATGTTGAGAGAACAAACTGACCAAAAAAATTGCAAATAATGAGTTTTGCCTGTGGTGTAATAGAATCAGTAATTTCCCTGTAAAAAGCAGCAGATTTTCATGTTTTTCTCTTTGAAATGGCTAATCAACGCTTTTGAACATTTGCGTGTGACCCTGAAGCTGCCAATCTGCGCCCACAAACACCACAAATCACCCGACGCTCTGTTAAAGAAAGGAAACACGGCCTGAAGTGTCTCGCCGTCGACACAAAAACAACAGGAACTGTCCAGTGCTGATCAAACCATCGACACTGGATCCCGCTGTCGCCGTACGACGTGGAGCGCTGCCCGACTTTGGCGCCGCTCTCGCTCTCGCCCAGACACTTTGGCACAAACGCTGAGCAGGTTGTCATAGTAACCATACTTGAGACATACTTAATTTTTGAGATTTTTGTGATCAAATTCTCTCTCGAAACAGTTTTTCTGATGAAGTACGTGCTCAGTGTTCATACAAATGTTGTGTTGAAACTGTTGATTGTTGATCAGAGATAGGATTAAAGATGTAAAACGACAAATTTTGAGAGAAAAATGATCTGCAGATTCAAAGGCTGCACTCAGGAGCCGCACTGAGTAGCCCTTTCTTATTTCTGTGTTGTTTCTTCTGAAGTAGATGGACGTTTTTTTGTGGATTTACATCTGAAATACACCTATCTATCATCAAGAGTTTTGTACAATGTGTATGTAATAAAATAATATATAAATAACTCCTTAAAGCTTTGGTGTGGGAGCGACCAAAAGTCCTATTAGTGAAAAACTATATTGTACAAAAAACTAAACATTTGCTAGAAAAATATGTAAATGTTATATCACAAAGCTTGGCCCCCAGAACAATTGTCATGCAAAGTTAATTTCCCCATAAATCCCAATTTGATGAGCTGTTCTTCATCTGCCTGGAGGAACTCTCTCTCTACACTAAATGAACTGTTCTTCGTCTGCCAGAGGAACGCTCTCTACACTAGATGAACAGTTCCTCAACTGATCCTCATCTGCCAGGAGGACCTGTCTCTACACTAGATGAACTGATCCTCATCTGCCTGGAAGAACTCTCTCTACACTAGATGAACTGCTCCTCATCTGCCTGGAGGAACTCTCTACACTAGATGAACTGCTCCTCATCTGCCTGGAGGACCTGTCTCTACACTAGATGAACTGCTCCTCATCTGCCTGGAAGAACTCTCTCTACACTAGATGAACTGCTCCTCATCTGCCTGGAGGAACTCTCTCTACACTAGATGAACTGTTCCTCGTCTGCCTGGAGGAACTCTCTCTACACTAGATGAACTGCTCCTCATCTGCCTGGAGGAACTCTCTCTACACTAGATGAACTGCTCCTCATCTGCCTGGAGGAACTCTCTCTACACTAGATGAACTGCTCCTCATCTGCCTGGAGGACCTGTCTCTACACTAGATGAACTGCTCCTCATCTGCCTGGAAGAACTCTCTCTACACTAGATGAACTGCTCCTCATCTGCCTGGAGGAACTCTCTCTACACTAGATGAACTGTTCCTCTCGTCTTCCTGGAGGAACTCTCTCTACACTAGATGAACTGCTCCTCATCTGCCTGGAGGAACTCTCTCTACACTAGATGAACTGCTCCTCATCTGCCTGGAGGAACTCTCTCTACACTAGATGAACTGCTCCTCATCTGCCTGGAGGACCTGTCTCTACACTAGATGAACTGCTCCTCATCTGCCTGGAAGAACTCTCTCTACACTAGATGAACTGCTCCTCATCTGCCTGGAGGAACTCTCTCTACACTAGATGAACTGTTCCTCGTCTGCCTGGAGGAACTCTCTCTACACTAGATGAACAGTTCGTCGTCTGCCTGGAGGAACTCTCTCTACACTAGATGAACTGTTCCTCATCTGCCTGGAAGAACTCTCTCTACACTAGATGAACTGCTCCTCATCTGCCTGGAGGAACTCTCTCTACACTAGATGAACAGTTCGTCGTCTGCCTGGAGGAACTCTCTCTACACTAGATGAACTGTTCCTCATCTGCCTGGAAGAACTCTCTCTACACTAGATGAACTGCTCCTCGTCTGCCTGGAGGAACTCTTTCTACACTAGATGAACTGTTCCTCGTCTGCCTGGAGGAACTCTTTCTACACTAGATGAACTGTTCCTCATCTGCCTGGAGGAACTCTCTCTATACTAGATGAACTGCTCCTCATCTGCCTGGAAGAACTCTCTCTACACTAGATGAACTGCTCTTCATTTGCCTGGAGGAACTCTCTCTACACTAGATGAACTGGTCCTCATCTGTCTGGAGGAACACTCTCTACACTAGATGAACTGTTCTTCTGTTCCTCATCTGCCTGGAGGAACTCTCTCTACACTAGATGAACTGCTCTTCATCTGCCTGGAGGAACTCTCTCTACACTAGATGAAATGGTCCTCATCTGTCTGGAGGAACTCTCTCTACACTAGATGAACAGTTCGTCGTCTGCCTGGAGGAACTCTCTCTACACTAGATGAACAGTTCGTCGTCTGCCTGGAGGAACTCTCTCTACACTAGATGATCCACCTTCCTTCCTCTTGAGGGTTTTTTTGTAGTTTTTTGTTGCAGAGAAGGAGGTTTGAGGACAGGGGGCGCTCTGGGACAGTTATCCACTTGATAATTTGCCTTGATCATTGTTTATTTAATCTACGTTCTACCTGTGGCCCATCGAGGAAACAGAATTTTGGCGCTACAAAAACAAATTGAAAGTAAAGGCAGTGGATCGACACTCTGTGCTTGTTTATCCACAACCATTCAATTCTAAATTAATGAAAGAGGTTAGCCAATAATGTCTAAAAATATTTACTTGTGCGTTTGTCAATTAAATGTGTCATCGGGCTTGATTATTCTCGACACAGTAATCATTCAATTAGACAGAGTGCTGAGCCGAGAGAATCACTGAACACAAAGCACGGGCGTCTCAGAGCGGGTCTTGAAAGTGCAGGCTCCGGTTCTGCAGATTCAGACTGTTGAACTTAAAGGGCCTATGACAGGTTTTCATCATTTTCTAATTTTATCTTTATCTGGTGCATTAATACCAGTTGTACAAATGCATTTCAGTTTTACACCAATCAAGCAGCCGTTTGTGGAGAAAAGTTGAAAAATATGTCGAAAATTACAAGAAGTAAACAAACTGATGACATCACACTGGGGAGACAAAGGTTATGCATAATGTACACAAAAACAAACAACTTTTTTGACCCTTTAAACATTGATGCGACAAAATAAAAGCATTTGCATGTATTTTTATTTGTAAAATTAAACAAATCTTTGACACTGAATGAGTTTTGGCCCCGTGTACAGAATGGTTGCTATGGTAATTTCCAAGTGTGATGTCATCGCGCTGGAGAGACAAAGGTTGTGCATAATTTACACAAAAAGAAACAACTTTTTTTTGACCCTTTAAACATTGATTCAACAAAATAAAGTGTTTGCGTGTATTTTTATTTGTAAACAAAAAGTCTGTGACATTAGATGAGTTTTGGCTCTATGTAAAGTGTGGTTGCTATGGTAATTTCCTAGTGTGACGTCATCATTTACAACCAGGAAGTAAAACAAAAAACCTAAAAAAACTGCTAAACCGGTGTAACATTTGTGAAGTATTTTAACAAAATTTGAAATATATTTATCTTAACTGCATTTTAGTCAAATGAGTCGTCCAAACTGTCATGGGCCCTTTAAAGCTAAAATGAACCTTTTGTTTCTCTTCGCTGAATAAACTCGGTGAAATAGTCAAATTTTGATAGAACTACGTTTAAACACAACACGTTTCAAGGAGTTAAACAAATTTTAAAGAAGGACGTTCCAAATCGGGCGCTGAGGGAGCAGGTGGCGTCTAATGTAATGAGGTGGAATAAAACTAGAGGAATCATCGCCATGGAAACGTACAGGAAGAGTATTCCAGGTCCTGCAGCATGTTCTTGTGCAAACTAATCATAAGAGCTCTTTTTAATCACAATTTGCTTCAGTTTGACTTTGTTGATTTGTCATTTTGTACTTGATCTCATGTGTGCTCGAATTATAAAAGCGCGATGTTGTGTGAGTGTGTTATTCTGTGTTTATTTATTATTTGTTATTCTTTAGTCTATTTTCTTTAGTCTTTAGTCTGCTTTTAGTCTTTATTCTCTAGTCTTATTCTTGATTCTTTAGTCTTGATTCTTTAGTATTTATTATTTAGTCTTTAGTCTTTATTCTCTATTCTTTAGTCTCTATTCCTTATTCTCTAGTCTTTATTTTCTAGTCTTTAGTCTTTATTCTCTAGTCTCTATTCTTTAGTCTCTAGTCTTTATTCTCTAGTCTCTAGTCTTTAGTCTCTAGTCTTTATTCTCTATTCTCTATTCTTTAGTCTCTAGTCTTTATTCTCTAGTCTCTAGTCTTTAGTCTCTAGTCTTTATTCTCTATTCTCTATTCTTTAGTCTCTAGTCTTTATTCTCTAGTCTCTAGTCTTTAGTCTCTAGTCTTTATTCTCTAGTCTCTAGTCTTTAGTCTCTAGTCTTTATTCTCTATTCTCTATTCTTTAGTCTCTAGTCTTTATTCTCTATTCTCTATTCTTTAGTCTCTAGTCTTTGTTTTCTAGTCTCTATTCTTTATTCTCTAGTCTTTATTCTTTATTCTCTATTCTTTATTCTCTAGTCTTCTTTATTCTCTAGTCCTGTTTATTCAAATCAGGGACCACTTTATATTTAGCTCTTTCTGCTGTGGAGCTTCTGTTTTTATGAGCTTAATCTCTCTGTACAGTGTCCTTCAAATAAAAAACAAACTAAACTAATGTCCATATCAAGTGACACTAATATGAACCAAAATATGTCCAAATAAGTGAATATTCATTTAGATATTTCAGTGAAAACCGGTCCTGACAGCATTATTGGCACCTCAAAACAACCGTTATGTCATTTTAAAGGAGACATATTATGGGTTTTTTTTTTGTTTTTTTGTTTTTTTAAAAGCGTTTACTTGTATTAAACTATAACACTGGCTGATCTTTTATTTTATTAATTGTAAACCGCAAAAGTGATCTAAAATGACTCAGTAATCCAAACAGGTCCATTGACTTCCGGTTCAAAACTGGAGAACTGATAAGCTCCGCCTCTTTGTAGTGAAATTTCATTGTAACAAGCGACGCATCTTCATTTACGTGTTTTTATTTCTGAAAAGTCGCTACATAACATTTCAGAACCCTTCGTACGTCACTCTGCTTCTTAATTTGTTCTTTTAATTTTTTTATCGCAGTGATGTGGGCGGGGATAGGGGGTGGGTGAAAGCAGGAATTTTTTAAGCACTCGGGCCTCAGTTGTAGGACAAAACAGATTCCTTCATGTTTGAGTCAATTCTGAGTTCAACTTTGAGTAAAAATGATGGAGAAAAACGTATAACAAGTTTAAAACCTGCATTAAAGTTGATTTAGCATAACATGTTCCCTTTAAGACCTTTAACCACTGACTTTCTGGTCCTGTTTTTACATTATTTCCCATTACCAAGGCAAGAATATGCAGTTTTTTTCTAGTTTAATACCGTACATACCTCGCTTTATATAATATTGACCAACATATAGACCTTTCACGTACCATTCTTGCTATATTTCATCTTCCTGGCCACTGAAAACAGATATCTCACTCAATACATTTCAGTTCAATAACTCAGAAACACATCTTATTCAATAAAAGAGAAAAGAGCCCTCCGGTGCAGGCAATAAAATCACAAAGAGAAGCCGTAACAGTCGCTGCCTCAATTGGATTTTATACGAACAGAAACATGGCTGATATTGAGAGCGAGAAAGCGCGGAGAGAGTTTTCTGAATGGAAGAGTTGTGGAGGTGAACTGAAAGTATGGGAGAGTTTGTGCCGGGGCAGAGGAGCCGACGGGAGACAGAAGGAGAGGCTGAGGACGCCACTGAAGGTGGACTGGACACATATGGTCGCAGAAGGACTTTTGAAACTGTCCAACTGGCGCCGCCTTAAAAGTGACGGAGGGGAGCGGCGTGCACGGGGCCAGGGGCACGTCCACTGTCCAGAATTTAGAAAAAGAAGAAGAGGAGTACAGCAGGTGACGTTTCAGACACATTTGGGTTCAGAGGGAGTGTAATTTTGGAAAGAGGTGCAGATTCAGGTAAAAATAACTTCTGGACTCGTGGAACTTTTTATAATATGTATGTGTTACACCAGAGTGAAGGTACGGTATCTGCTCGGCCTGCGATGTCGGCTCAGGCACAGCACGATGAATGAGTATTTAATGAAATACTTTGACATGTTTAGACATTGTTGTTTATTATTGTGTTGTGTTTTGTGAATCAAAGACAAACAGTTACAAGGCAGAATTTTGGCTGATAAATTCACTTTTACTGAATATACTTAGTTAGTTCTGTGATTATTATGAAGGGTTAATAGTAAAAATATATGTGTTTTGGCCCAGTGTTAATTGTTTAATATTATTTATACATCATTCAGCCATTCAAACTTGCAATTTCTTTAGATAATGCACTCAAACACACACTACATATTATCTCTAAGTACTAAGTAAAACTGCTCAAATATCGTTGTATAGCTGGAATGTTTGGAATATACATTTTTATTCCAAACATTTATATTTAAAAAGGGCATATTATAAACAAACCTGTGACAAACTCAATCTTTCGTCCGCTTTATCCAGGGCTGGGTCGCGGGGACAGCAGTCTGAGCATGAAGCCACGAAGACCTCCTCCTTCTCCTCCGGGAGGATCCCGAGCTGTAGTCCTGTGTGTACTCCGGGGACGCCTCCTGGTGGAACAGGAAGCTCCAGAACAGATGCCCGAGCCTCAGCTGCTCCTCTGGACGTGGAGGAGCAGTGGCTCTACTCCGAGCTCCTCTCTGTGTCTGAGGAAGCGTTGCGCTGCAGAGGAATCATTTCGACGCTTGTATCCATGATCTTGTCCTTTGGGTCATTCCCCAGAGCTCATGACCAGGTGACAGAGGAACGTAGACTGAGGTCAATCGAGAGCTTTGTCTTTGGACTCAGCTCTTTCTTCACCACAACGGTCGGTACAGCACCCACTGCAGACGCTGCACCCATCTGTCGCCCTCACGCTCCATCCTTCACACGACGTGACAAAAATGCAGGTGTTACATTTACATCTGCATGTGATCGCTGAGGGGTCAGTAATGTTTTATTTTTCTGTTAAATGATTCTATACAGCTTTGAGATCAGATCTGTATGGCTTCAGTGGTAAAATCATAAAATAGTCTCAGGTCGACACTTCTGCTTTGACGAAGCCAATCACAGAGAGGGAAACCAAACTAAAAAGTAGTCGATTCAACCAAATTTACAAATGTATGTTGTTGTTTTTTTTGTCACAATTAATAGTTTTAATAAAGTATAATGACAAAAAATAAAACCATTTTCATAGCCTTGATCAACTTCTGCTGGAAGTTACACAAGTAGATTTTGCAGCTCGAGTGGATAATGTACTGTGAAGGCACAAAACTTGAATTTGTCGCTGCTCTCAGACTCAAATTATGTTCAGGTATGACTTCTCCAGTCTAAAGGACAGAAAGGAAAAAATGAACAGAATGTGAAGCAGAATAAAACGCTCTGTAATGGATTTACAGCCTGGTCAAACTCTGACACGTTCAGTCAGGTTTGTTATTATTTCAACGACATGTGAGAAACACAAAGAGACGAGCTTTACCTGGTCCTGAGCCTTTACCTGGACAACAAGAAAATCAATCACATTTCCATCTTTAATTCACTGATTGAGCCAAATGTTCAGTTATCTTTTACTTAGTCCTCACTACAACCAAATAAGTATGGCTTTTAAAATACAATTCATAACATAAACAAGACTGACATTTCCTCTGAACTCTGCTCACGTTTCTCTTGAAGGATCGACTGAACCTCTCGATTAAAAAGACCTGACTGTTTGAGCTCACTATATTGTTGATTTAATTAAATCCACTTCTCATTTCTTGTATTTCCTGTAACATTTAAGGATTTTTAATCTTGACATCTTTAGTCTCTAATATTTTAACATGTGAAGCTCATTATTTTGCTCTTTCTGTCTTTGGCTCTTTTGAGCTCTGTATAAGTCTACATACAGTATGTCACAATATTGTTTTATTTTTTGTCTTTAAAGGACACATATTCCTTTACAGTGACTTTTTTGAGGTTTAAACCATATTCTAACATTGTTCTATCATCATAAACACTCCTGGAGTTGCATTCAGCTGCATTCACGCCTTTCCTGCTGAACTTCCTCGATCTGTGATGTTTTTTCAGATCATTTGCGTCATTTATCCGAGAATCTTCTGCTGTTTAAAGTCCTTAAATCATCACAGACTCGTTCTGGCATTTCTGCCTCTGAACACGATCACTGCTAAAGCTAGCCCGATCATAGCGTCTCTTAAAGTGATAACTAATTGTGTAAGCACTAGACGCCATCTACTGGCTCCATACACTCAGTGCAGAGAAACGTGTTCATTTAGTGCATAATTAACTTGTTTTTGTATCAAAACATGAGATGCAAATTTAAGACACTCAAGCTCATGTTTAAAGGCTAATAACATGAAAAATGCATAATATTTTTCCTTTAAACAAAGTGTCATCAAACCAACTGGTATTAGATCATGATGTAACAATAACACTTCAAGCCATTGTGCCTCTGTCCACATCAGGGATTTTTGATTTTATTTTGTTTTTAAATGAAAAGGTAATCTATTCTGGTGCATATCATAAATGGATTGGAGGAATAGTGCACTGTTTGACGCTGGAGTACATTTCCCTCCAGATGTTTATTAATCTTAACTTCGGATTAACTTCAAAATTCTCCTAACCACTTTCAAAGCTGTCCATGACCTGGCTCCACCGTACATCTCCGAGCTCCTCCACATCTCCACTCCCTCTCGCTCCCTCCGGTCCTCCTCCTCTCTCCTCCACATCTCCACTCCCTCTCGCTCCCTCCGGTCCTCCTCCTCTCTCCTCCACATCTCCACTCCCTCACTCCCTCTCGCTCCCTCCAGTCCTCCTCCTCTCTCCTCCACATCTCCACTCCCTCTCGCTCCCTCCGGTCCTCCTCCTCTCTCCTCCACATCTCCACTCCCTCTCGCTCCCTCCAGTCCTCCTCCTCTCTCCTCCACATCTCCACTCCCTCTCGCTCCCTCCGGTCCTCCTCCTCTCTCCTCCACATCTCCACTCCCTCTCGCTCCCTCCGGTCCTCCTCCTCTCTCCTCCACATCTCCACTCCCTCTCGCTCCCTCCGGTCCTCCTCCTCTCTCCTCCACATCTCCACTCCCTCTCGCTCCCTCCGGTCCTCCTCCTCTCTCCTCCACATCTCCACTCCCTCTCGCTCCCTCCGGTCCTCCTCCTCTCTCCTCCACATCTCCACTCCCTCTCGCTCCCTCCGGTCCTCCTCCTCTCTCCTCCACATCTCCACTCCCTCTCGCTCCCTCCGGTCCTCCTCCTCTCTCCTCCACATCTCCACTCCCTCTCGCTCCCTCCGCTCCTCCTCCTCTCTCCTCCACATCTCCACTCCCTCTCGCTCCCTCCGCTCCTCCTCCTCTCTCCTCCACATCTCCACTCCCTCTCGCTCCCTCCGGTCCTCCTCCTCTCTCCTCCACATCTCCACTCCCTCTCGCTCCCTCCGGTCCTCCTCCTCTCTCCAGCTCTCTGTCTTCTCTCTCTGCTCCTCAGCTCCTGAACTCTCTCCCTCCTGACCTCCTTCCACTTTTCAAATCCAGACTCAAACTCACCTGTTCAGACAATCCTACACCACAGAACTCACTCCAACACCATCATCCAGTTCTGTTTGTGGGTTTTATTCTGTTGTTTTTATTTCTTGTTGTCATGTAAAGTGTCTTTGGGTGTTTTGAAAGGCGCTTATAAATAAAATGTATTATTATTATATTTCCTATTAGCTATAATTATTTATTGTTTTATGAAGTCTAGTGTAGGTTGTAGATGGAGGTTCAAATCCCCTCCACAGATTACAGTTCCCTCAGAGTGACTGGTGTCGATCTCAGTTTGAATTTGATGAATTGCGTTGCCTTTTACTCTTTGGGGCTTCACTCATTCCTTCCTTTTTTACTGACCATGCTTTTCTCTTCTCTAATTGGTCAATCCGCCTGTCAGTTGCGCCCACTTGAATCCTGGGAGCTGGCCACGCACGCCAACTTGACAAAGGCACCAAGACGATGAGTTTTTTGTTGTTGTTTTCGTCCAAATGCGTAATGAAAAGCTGCTCAACCAAAGCTGACTTTACATTTGGCACGACGTCCGGTCTTTCCCAGAATAGCTGCCGTAATTGCACGTCTCCGAGCAGAACCCGCGTGAACAAAGCGCTCCGTGATTGGCCGTTCTGGTTCCCTTTTGGCTCGAGTCCAGTCCGGGGTCGGGGGACGTTTCGCGCTCGTTCAAATCGGCGAAAGGAGCGAGAGAAGCTGGAGAAGGAAGGTTTTCTGTGAGCTGAGGGAGCAGACGGCGCACGGGCAGATGAAGTCCACAGGGAGCGAGACAGATGGGACCGAGCTTGTATGTTATGATCCGACGACGTGCGCTTCTCTCTGCTCAAAATGCTCCGTTTTACCTTGTGACGTCATCCGGTGGTAAAACAGGAAGTGTGCACTGCAAAGACGAATTTCTAGATGAGTTCAAATGTCTTGATTGTAGGATATTAATCTGGATTTCAGACGTTTTGACTTTTTAAGATCAGTGGAGATTATGTATTTGATGGAACTAGATTATTTGACTTGTTTCAAACCATTTCTGACTTGTTTCAACACATTATTTCCTATTTCAGTCCAAATGATCTTCCTGCAGCAAAAAATGTAAATCTGTAAAGTTTAAAATGGCTTGAATTGATCATTTTTATCTGGATTTGAGAAGTTTTGACTCGATGAGATTTAATTGCTGATGTGATGCAGAATATTTCACTGGTTTCAAAGTATTTCTGGCTGATAATGATGATAATTTAACTTAAAATAAGAAAACACATTTGTCAGTGGGACAAGTAAAATGATCTTAACCCAGTGACAGATAATTTGGATTGAAATAAGAAATAATGTGTTGAAACAAGTCAGAAATGGTTTGAAACAAGTCAAATAATCTAGTTCCATCAAATAAAAAGTCTTAACTCATCTTAACGAGTCAAAACGTCTGAAATTCAGATTAATATCCTCAAATCAAGACGTTTTAACTCATCTAGAAATTATTTTTTTGCAAAAGATGAATTTCTAGATGAGTTAAATCGTCTTGATTTCAGGATATTAATCTGGATTTCAGACGTTTTGACTTTTTAAGATCAATTGAGATTATGTATTTGATGGAACTAGATTATTTGACTTGTTTCAAACCGTTTCTGACTTGTTTCAATACATTATTTCCCATTATTTTCCCATTGAAATCAGAAATAATGTGTTGAAACAAGTCAGAAACGGTTTGAAGCAAGTCAAATAATTTAATTCCATCAAATAAAAAGTCTTAACTCATCTTAACGAGTCAAAACGTCTGAAATTCAGATTAATATCTTCAAATCAAGACGTTTTAACTCATCTACAAATTAATTGTTTGCAGTGTGCCTTTGTGTTTTTGATGTCTGTGCAGTTTTACCTGACTTTTTTCCAATCCATTCACTGTTTCCCTAAATAACTTGTCCTTGGTGAAACGAAATGTGACCAGATGAAGGGGATAGAGAGCCAAATTAATATTCATTTCTTTTTGTTTTTTTACTTACAGCAGAACTAATGATGTGCTCCAAGAAATTAGGAAGTCTGTTATTTCCCACTTGAAAGACTTTGGAGCGTTCCAGCTGAATTAACGCGTATGTAAACAATTTGGCTAATGCTAACTGTAAATGTAACAAATGTTTACATGGTTTATGCTGTGGTTAATTGCTCAGGTCCACTTTTTGTGCTCTAATACGTCACAGTTGATCTCGTGTGTGAAGTGGGAGTCCCTCGACCTGCTCCCAGTTCACAGTAGGATTTACCAGTTTGAGTGGTGTTTTTAAAATTTTTAAATACCTGAAACACCACTGGCAACTGGGAAATAACCCAGTTGCCAGTCGCCATTAGTAACTTTTTCTTTTTTTTTTCCCTTTCTTTTATTGAAATAAGGAAGTACAATCACATACAGAAACATTTCATGTCACCACATATAACGAGAGCCAATGTTTCTCAGGAGAGTTGATTTTGAGTTGGCGTCAGGAAACCACACGGACTTATAAAGACTTTCATGAGGTAAGAATGTTACTTAGTTCCATTTTAAAGTGCGTCTGACATGTTTTGTTTTTCTAGTTCTGACTTTATTTGGTGGATAATACCTGTTGTAAATATATGATACAATTTACACACAGCACATTCATTAAAAAACCTGCACTACTAAAAAGTATCAAGTTGTGTATACACATACAGTGTATGTATGTTCCATGTATGTACATGTACGTACTTCCACCCGAAAGTAATTTTTAGTCGGACTGAGAAAGTTTGATGAATATTTTTACTCTCCTGAGCTCTGATTGGTTCTGCACAAAGGGGAGGTGTTAAAGCAGAAACTTGTCCTGTTTAAAGTCTGACAGTTTCACTCTCTCAGCTTGTGTCGTTAAAGCCTATTGAGGTCTGTCCACCTCTCTCTCACCTCAGTTCTATCCGACTGGTTTCATTTCTTATATTTGGAACATTTTGAACGTCTTCTTTTTTATATTTACTTGCATTTTTCTATTAATAAGACAAATGTTGGCATCAGGAGTTTCGATGTCATCAGAGGTTTGATTTCTGCCGAGGTTTTATGAAGCTGATGTTGACTGAGCCTCATAAGACATTCTTATTTAAAGAAGGAAAAGCATATCCTCCTCCTTTTTCAAACCATCTCGCTGCTTACTCTCTTCAAATGTGATTTGTGACTTTTAGATGAAGATGCACGGCCAATGGTGCCTCAATCAACAACAGACTTTGTATTTATTTATTAATTTACGTTTCATATAATTTATTTTAATGACAATTCTGTAAAAGGGCACTCCAGAAGCTTCCTTAGCTTATGTAAAGCACACGAGCAAATGTAAAGCGCCATAAGCCCTTGACCGACATCAAACCAGTGAAATGCTAATAATGAGGCTCTTGACAGCTCTGAGGCAGAGGCGGCTAGACCTCAATTGGCCTTGACAACACAAGCTGTAAGAGTGAAACTGTCAGACCAGTTCAGGAGAGCATAAATGCTGCTGCTCAAAACATTTCCATCAGATTGAAAAGGACTTTCGGATGGAAGTGAAAATGTCCTGATTTATAAAACACTGTCCAGATATAAACCTCCTCTACACAGCGAAAAATGGATACTCGCCTCGCTTAAAATGGCTTGAATTTATCATTGTTATCTGGATTTGAGTAGTTTTGACTTGAGGAGATTTAATTGCTGATGTGCTGCAGAATATTTCAGCTATTTCTGACAAATATTATGCAAAATGTACTTTGTTGAGCTTTTCTCCATGTTCTAACATTGTTCCGTCTTCAAAAACACACCATGAGTTGCATTTATTCATGTTTGTTTGCTGATGCTGGTTTGTAAATCCTCTCTCTCAAACACTGTGTTCTGAACTCCTTCATGTGTGACGTAGATGATGCTGACGTCATTTATCCCTTTTGCTGTTTTACCTCATTCAATTATGGCCAGACTCGCTCTATTTTTAGTTCCAAAACATGACGCGTCAAACTGAAGACACTCAAGGTTTAAAGGGTAATAACAATATGAAAAATGCACAATATTTTTACTTTAAAATAATACGAAAAACTTAAATAAATGTATCTCAGTCTTAAGGTGAGACACTACAGGTGAACAAGAAAAAGATAAAGGTAAAGATATCGACTGTAAACTTGTCCTGTAGTTTTTTCACAAAAATGTAAGAAAACAAATATAGAAAGAAAGAAATATATTATACGTTTTTCATCATGTCATGTTTTCATGTAGAAATAAGACATTTTATGTGTAAAAATGGCCAAAAATACACATATTTGGGACATTTAAATCTGAAAAATTGACAGAACCAGGTTTAAATTTCTTGGTTCATTTTGTAACAGATTAGTTACAAAAAATGTACACAGGCAAATTAGTATTTCTTATATAGTTTTTGAGTAAACCAGATTGGACTGAAAATTGTCCTAAAAATTAAAATTTCAGCTATTTTTTTTTTACTTAAAACTTCAATAAATCAGTTTTAGAATTAAATATTAAAAAATCCTTGTGTCCGTTTGGTCTAAATCTTGTTGAGTCCAGATTGTACAGTTTGGTGAAGGATCTACTTTAAGGCTGATCTTTATGTCTCGAGGGACAAAAATGCATTTTAAGAAAACGTCCTTTGAAGTTACAATGTCCCAGAGAAATCTATGGATGAAGTGGATTCAATGGAAGAATAAAACATCTTTAGGAGCAGATTGGACACGTTTGTTGTTTCCACATGAAAGTCGACATGTGAGAGAACAAACTGTAGTCTTACTTGTAGCGTCTCTTAACTCATTGGCAGATAATTTGGCTTGAAGTAAGAAATAATGTATTGAAACAAGTCAGAAATGATTTGAAGCAAGTCAAATAATCTCGTTCCATTAAATAGTCCAACTAATCTTAACTGGTTCAAAATTAGGATTGTTATCCTGAAATCAACTCATTTAAACTACCATTATATTCTGACGTCATATTTAATGTTTCCTTTGGAGTGGCCTACAAACCTGTGACCTAATGTACCTGAGCTTCTATTTTTACACAACAAGTTCAAATTTGTAAAAAAAAAACAAAAAAAAAAAAACTTCCCATGTTAGCATTACATAAGCGAAGCAGCAGATAACCATTGTTCTGCTCCTTTGCTCCATATGCCTTCATCTTCTCGCACACATTTGGCCCTGAGCGAAGACGGGGAGCGCACTCGGATCGCTCTCTTCCTCCCCTCCTCTCCCCCTCTCTCCCTCTTTTCCTCTTGGCCTTTAACACGGCAGCACCAGATTTAAATAAACATCAAACCGGGACGAGCGCAGCGTGGGTGCAGGGGGGCGTCACAGAGCCACGCGCGCCCAGAGAATCGCACTCGCTCCTGGGGTAAATGCGAAGTGACACCTCCCTCTGTGCTGCAGCAGGGCCGAGCACGTTCAGAAACACAAGAGCTGCTCGAGTGAAGAGGGGCCCGAGTATGTCCACAAACACAAGATCTGAAAGAATAAAGAACGGCCCGAGCACGTCCAGAAACACAAGATCTAAAAGAGTTAAGAAGGGCCCAACAATGTCCAGAAACACAAGATCTAAAAGAGTTTAGAAGGGCCCAATAATGTCCAAAAACACAAGATCTAAAAGAGTAAAGAAGGGCCCGAGCACGTCCAGAAATACAAGATCTAAAAGAGTTTAGAAGGGCCCAATAATGTCCAAAAACACAAGATCTAAAAAAGTAAAGAAGGGCCCAACAATGTCCTGAAACACAAGATCTAAAAGAGTTAAGAAGGGCCCATCAGTGTCCTGAAACACAAGATCTTAAAGAGTTAAGAAGGGCCCAACAACATCCAGAAACTCAAGATCTAAAAGAGTTTAGAAGGGCCCAACAATGTCCTGAAACACAAGATCTAAAAGAGTTAAGAAGGGCCAAACAACGTCCAGAAAAACAAGATCTAAAAGAGTAAAGAAGGGCCCAACAATGTCCAGAAAAACAAGATCTGCACGAGTTAAGAAGCGCCCAACAACATCCAGAAATACAAGCTCTAAAAGAGTAAAGAGGGGCCCAACAACATCCAGAAATATAAGATCTAAAAGAGTAAAAAACGGCCCAAGCACGTCCAGAGAAACAACATCGAAAAGCATAAAGAAGGGCCCAACAATGTTCACAAACACAAGATCTAAAAGAGTATAGAAGGGCCTAACAATGTCCAGAAGCGCAAGCTCTAAAAGAGTTTAGAAGAAAAAGAGTTTAAAAGAGCCAAACAATGTCCAGAAACACAAGATCTAAAAGCATAAAGAAGGGCCCAACAACGTCCACAAACACAAGATCTAAAAGAATAAAGAATGGCCCGTGCACGTCCAGAAACCCAAAATCTACACGAGCAAGAAGGACCCGAGTACGTACAGTAACACAAGATCTAAAATAGTTTAGAAGGGCCCAACAATGTCCAGAAACACAAGATCTAAAAGCAAAAAAAAGGGCCAAACAACGTCCACAAACACAAGATCTAAAAGAGTTAAGAAGGGCCCAACAACGTCCACAAACTCAAGATCTAATAGAGTTTAGAAGAGCTCAACAATGTCCAGAAACACAAGATCTAAAAGAGTTTAGAAGGGCCCAACAACGTCCTGAAACACAAGATCTAAAAGAGTTTAGAAGGGCCCAACAACGTCCTGAAACACAAGATCTAAAAGAGTTTAGAAGGGCCCAACAATGTCCAAAAACACAAGCTCTAAAAGAATAAAGAACGGCCCATGCACATCCAGAAACCCAAAATGTACACGAGCAAGAAGGACCCGAGTACGTAAAGTAACACAAGATCTAAAAGAGTTTAGAAGGGCCCAACAATGTCCTGAAACACAAGATCTAAAAGTGTAAAAGAGGACCCAAGCATATCGAGAAACACAAGAGTTTGAAACGTATCCGAGCACATTCAGAAACTCAACATCTATAAGGGTTAAAAAGGGCCCAAAAACGTCCAGAAACATTGGATCTAAAAGAGTCAAGTAGGGCCCGAGCATGTCTAGAAACACAAAATATGCACAAGTTTAAAAGGGCCCAACAACGTCCAGAAACACAAGATTTAAAGAAGCTAGGAAGAGCTTGAGCATGTCCAGAAACACAAGATCTACAAGAGTTTAAAAAAGGCCCGAGCACGTCCAGAAACATTAGATCTAAATGTGTAACAAATGGCCCAGGCACATCCAGAAACTTAAGACCTAAAAGGGTTTAAAAGGGCCCGAGCACGTCCAGAAACACAAGATTTAAAGAAGAAGGGCCCAACAACGTCCAGAAACACAAGATTTAAGGAAGCTATGAAGAACCTGAGCATGTCCAGAAACACAAGATCCACAAGAGTTTAAAAAAGGCCCGAGCACGTCCAGAAACATTAGATCTAAATGTGTAACGAATGGCCCAAGCACATCCAGAGGCTTAAGATCTAAAAGAGTTTAAAAGGGCCCGAGCACGTCCAGAAACACAAGATTTAAAGAAGAAGGGCCCAACAATGTCCAGAAACACAAGATTTAAAGAAGAAGAGCCCAACAATGTCCAGAAACACAAGATGTAAAGAAGAAGAGCCCAACAACGTCCAGAAACACAAGATTTAAAGAAGTAAAGAAGGGCCCAACAATGTCCAGAAACACAAGATCTAAAAGCGTAAAGGACGACCCAAGCATGTTGAGAAACACAAGCGTTTGAAATGTACCCGAGCACATTCAGAAATTCAACATCTATAAGAGTTAAGAAGGGCCCGAGCACGTCCAGAAACACAAGATTTAAAGAAGCTAAGAAGAGCCTGAGCATATCCAGAAAAGATCTACAAGAGTTTAAAAAAGGCCCAAGCACATCAAGAAACACAACATCTGCATGAGTTAAGAAAGGCCCGAGCATGTCCAGAAACATTAGATCTAAATGCGTAACGAATGGCAAGCACATCCAGAAACGGAAGACCTAAAAGAGTTTAAAATGGAGCACGTCCAGAAACACAAGATATTAAGAAGTTAAGAAGGGCCCAACAACATTCAGAAACACAAGATCTAAGACTGGAAAATAGCCAGATGTATTTTGTACTATTTTAGGTTTTAAAGCATTTGATAAGTCAAGACCTTTGAGATCCCTTTTACGTTTTTTTTTCACTCATTTTATGCAGGAAAATGTCTAGAAATATTATTTTTAAACTGTTCGCAGAGGAAGGTGAAATTATGGCATGGGGAAGTTCTATGGCGTAACTGTAGATTAGATTATTTGCAGTTAAAAACCATATTGTAAAGACCCAACGTGCACATGACAACATAAAAAAACAACTACACAAGCAAACCAGGATGTATATTACAGACAAGTAAAAGTACAGTGAAACAATTGATACTGTGACGGCCGCTCGATTCACCCGAAACACGGAATATATATTCATTTTTGAAGCAACATTATCTGTCACTGATCTAATTTAATCTAAAATAACTTCATTGGCATCAAAGGTTTCAAAATCAGAAATATTACGAGCAAATTGGTTGTCTGTTTATAACAAAATAAGCGATAAATATGTCTTACCAGGACAAATAATGTAGGTTGAATGAGAAAATGAATAAATAATGAATGAATAAAGGAAGTTGTGCGCTGTATCTTTCTATTGGAGATTCCTTTTGTTTGCAGCACAGACCAGAGACACATAAAACCCCGGAGAGAGAGGCAGTAACCGGCCCATCAGGAGAGAGCGAGAGCGAGGGGAGGAGTGAGGAGGAGGTCAGGCGCCTGGGGAAAACTCAAAGATCTGCAGCTACTGTATCACCACAACACGAGGAAACAGGCCGGAGTCTGAGTGTGAAATGTGCCAGGAGCAGACCACGCACCAGAGAATGTGACCCAGGGAGAAACACACTATTTTCAGCTCCTGTTTCACGGAGAACGCAGGATTTTGCAGGTAATAAAGTCCCATAGAAACAGAGCAAATGTTTTAAGATCAAGACGTTTTCATTCTTGTGTTAACGCTGAAGGCACGCTGGACAAAGCACGTCCCAAATATGTGCATTTTTACACATAAAATGATTCTAAATTTAATATTTTATTCTATTCACCTGCAGTGTCTCGTCTTAAGTGGTTTCAGATCAATGCTGTGATTTTAAATGTTCAAAATATACGTTAATAAAAGATTCTTGGGTGACATAAGGATAATATGTCTTTAAATACACCTTTTTTGTTTTTGTTTTTAGGGACAATGCCCATTAATGACTTACTAATACATATTTTTGCTGTATTTTCAGATTTAAAGCAGTAGCTGATTTTCACACCACAAAAGGAGGAAGTAGGTTTTAAAATCTACTTAACTCAGGCATGTCCAAACTCAGGCCCGGGGGCCAAATGCGGCCCTCAGACCAATTTTTCTTGGCCCTTAGTCTTCCTGGTGAACTGGCCCACATTGTCCTGATAAGTACTATTTACAGCACATTTCAGATTTTCTACAATTCTAACATAAATAACTAACATTTTGGTGACACAGACCTGATATTAAGGCAATGAGACTGAATGTAGATGTGGTGGAGCTTAAAACATCAGATAAATGCAGCTTTTTTTAACGTTTCGCGATTGATTTGTGGCCCTCCGCTTGGTCTATATTTCAATATGTGGCCCTCGATGGAAAAAGTTTGGACACCCCTAACTTAACTCGTCCCTCGCTCTCACAAACCCTTCAGTGCGATGTTAATATTCACATGTGATAATTTTATGTGCGTACACATTTTTAAAACTGCTTTTTAAAAACAATTTTTTAACTGTAAAAGAACGCTGTCTGCAACCGCTAAAGTTAAACCCCCGTCAAATGGCTGTTAAACCCCCAGTTTAACTTTAGGGGTTGCAGACAGCGTTCTGTTACAGTGCACTCTTTGGGGGAAAACTTTACTTAAAATTTACTTATTTACATTAAAATAAAGTTGGGCACCCTATCTTTAAACATTTGTGACATTTGTGATGGGATTACTTGAGCTTGAGTAAAAATATTCTGCATTTTTCATATTGTTTTTAGCCTTTAAACATGCTCTTTAGTGCCTTAAATTTGCCATGTCATGTTTTGAAACAAACTAAAGTTGATTATGAACTTACTGAACAAGTTTCTCGGCCGTTTGCACTTGCACTGAGTTTATGCAGCCAGCAGATGGCACCTAGCGCTTATACGATTTAGTTATGTTATCACTTTAAGGGAGTGTATGATATGTGATCAAGCTAGCAGTAGCAGTGAATGTGTTCAGAGGCAGAAATGCTTAGAACGAGTCTGTGATGATTTAAGGACTAAAAACAGCAGAAGATTCTGAAGAAATGACATGAAATCTGAAAAAAACAAAACAAAAACAATCACAGATCAAGGGAGTTCAGCAGGAAGTGTTTTGATGGTTGGAGAGGATAGACTTTTCTAACCAGGATTCATCAAACTACCGTAAATGCAACTCCAGGTGTGTTTTTGATGAACAACATTGTCAGAAAAGCGAACAAAAAAGTCACTGTAACCCTTTAAAACATTATCACACGACTAGCTTTCAAACTTTTGTCACCACAGACTTTTTAACTAATTTACCTCAACTTTGATTTTCCACAATCATAACTAAATAATGCACAACGTAATGTACATAAGAGAAACAAAGCTCAGTCCAGATCTGAGCCAGGATCTTATTCAGGAGGAGAGGGAACACTCTTTAAACCATGTCAGAGTAAAAGAGTTGCAAAAGCAGCAGCATAAATCTAAAGTAGTAGCAGTTGTGTCGAAGCAAAGCCATAAATGCAGATTAGAGGCTCGTTTAGTGGTTGAAAGTACCAAAGCAGCGTTGTTATTATTACACTGTAAAAGGCTAAATTTCCTCTGGGAGAAGTGTCCAGGATTCACAGATTTAGAGAGCACTAATTGGAGCTTTCATTTAGACTAAAGCTGTGTCCAGATCCTCTCTCTCTCCCTCGCTCTCTCCTCTCTCTGCACAACCGGACCAAACGGGATTGTATAAATATGATGAATTCTGGCTCCCTGTCAGCTACAGGATTGATTTTAAGATTTTACTAATGGTTTTTAAATGTTTGAATGGGTTGGCCCCTCCTTATCTGTCTGAGCTTCTGTCTGTTCATGCTCCATGTAGAGCTTTGAGATCAGCAAAACTCATGATCTTAGACGTCCCGAGATCACGGTTAAAAACCCGAGGGGACAGGGCTTTCTCTGTGGCAGGTCCCAGACTCTGGAACAGTCTTCCTCTGGACATTAGAACAGCCCAATCTTTGAATATTTTTAAGACTTTGTTGAAAACCCATCTGTTTGCACGGGCATTTAACACGAGCTGAGCAGAACATTTGTATTTCTTTTTTAGCTTGTTTCTGCATGTCTGTTTTTGTCTTATTGTATTTTATATTGTGTCTGTACAGCACTTTGGGCCATTGTGGTTGTTTTTATAAGTGCTTTATAAATAAATTTGACTTGACTTGACTTGACTTGATGAAAATACACATGCAGAACACTTTTGAGCACAGATGCAGTCTTATTCCTTTGGTGGTATTCAGGATTACTTTTCTACAATCAATACATTACGGTTTTTGATCAGGAAATGTGAGGTTTCTTACTTCTCGAATCGGTGATTTAATAAATGCAGAACAAACTGTGACACAAAAATGAAGCTGTTTTCACTTGTCTGTTGTATTTTTTATCATATAATGCAACTAAATGTGAAAGTATTCTAAGTATGAACAAAAACATGAATCTGCTGTGAGCCAATGAACACTTTTATTCACAATTAATGCTCTAATTATTGGAGAAACTGCCATCTTTGTTTTATCTATTTATTGACCTTTAATTAATTAATGTGTATGAGTATTTAAAGTACCTTCAAACCTGCAAAAAATGTAAAGCACACTGGGTACATCCTCACGTCTGCAATGACTCAAGTCCAAGAAAATCCTGTCTCCTTCTGAACACCACTCTCCAACACTCCAGGACTGCAGATGGAAATTAGCTTGCATAGCTATAATCTGGTGCAATCATCTTTGCCCTCGAGCATAATGTCATTGTACATGGTCCTGTTCAAATAAATAAATAAATAAACACCAAAAAGACTAATTTATTGGACCCCAGGAAGAATAGTCTTTACTGCTGTAGAGACTAATGGGGATCCTTAAATAAACAAATAAATAAACAAATAAACTGTGTTTGTGTTTTCCAAACAACACCAAATGTCTTTGATTGATTGATTGGCTTTATTTCGAGCTTATGACAGAGTATAAGACATTTGGTTTGCCATTACACATCATCCTTGTGCACGTACTAACGGGTTCATACACAAGTTCATTTAAAAGTTCATACATGACTGCACCCACATCTGAAAGTCCACCAAGTGTCCATATATCTGAAGTAAATGTAAGTAAACCATTTAGCTCGAAATGGAGAGGGAAGAAGAAAAACATATTAACTCCCAATGAACATCCATGGACATGAAGAGCTTAAACTGGTGCTGGGGGTAAAGAGTTCAAGTCTCTTGAAGGGGTTCTTGACTCATGTCTCACATTCACAAATCATGTCAAGAACAGATGAATTCAGCCTTCATCGTTTGTTCACATCAGACCTCAGAGCTGCACGACGTTCACACAGAATACTGTTACTGTCACATGTGACCAACCATTACATAAAAGAGCGTTTAATCTTTCTCAGAAAACCAGTCTCTTGCCATCACTGTCATATTCTGGAGACAGTCAATCATTTGAATTTTGAGAACCATAAGCACTTCGTATTTGCTCGTGCAATAGAGTTTGTGCAGGTGACGTCACGAGCTTTAGCAGTGAGTGTCAAAAACACAGAGTCAGTGGTGAGTGATGACGTTTTCTCCTGTAAAAGCTCAAAACACAATTTAAATGTGAAACCTGTTAGAAAGTACAGTAAATTCCCAAGAGCGTTGCAGTTTCTGTTTTGCCCACAAGGGGGTGGTATCAGGAGGCAGAGCCACACCTGGTCAGGTGAGGCTTTAAGTAGGACTTCCTGTTGTGTTCTTTGTTCTCCTGTTGATGCTGCTGCGTCTTTTGTTCAAATGTAAGTCATGTTTACCCAAATGATCTTACTAATCAGTTTTACTTATGTTGTGATTCTGCTAAACCATGTTTTAAGTCATGAATATTATTACATTAATTTACCAACTGAAATATACTATGTAGATTCACAGAACCATGTAGAGCAAACAAACTTAAAGTCCGTCTTTCTCCTGGTGGTCTGTGGCTCCAGTTTGAACATGTATATACTACAGTACCTGATATTTAAAAAAAGAAAATCAAGTAAACAGTTGTAGAAAACCAGATAAACAACAGGAACACTGCAGCTCACATTTATCACTGACACAGACTTTGGGATCACACACAGCTGAACTCGTTACATTTCTCTCCTTAAATGACATGTCTCTGAGTCCGGGTTTTGAGGAAATGAAATGTTGTCCTGCAGCTGAAGTGTTTGCAACAACAGGGAAAGTACTTTCACTCTACATTTTCATGTATAAGTTTATTTGAGTAAAACAAAAGCTCCACGGACAAAAAATATGCCAAAGAAAAGCAAAGAAACGCGTCTTATCATTTTGTGCTGCCTATAATTCTGCCACTCAGACAGAACGCTGAGGAGGATTCTTCAAATAACACAACGTCTGAACAAAAATATGCAACATACTCAATTTACAATGTTGCCTGCAGTGCTACAGCAAAACAGATGGAGTGAACGGCGCATAAACTTGTCTCCACTGAGTTTGAACAGTTTAATGCTACACTGTGGAACATTCCTGGCAAAGCGATATCTTCACGGAGACAAAAAGCTACACAGTGCAACTTAAACCGTTTGAGAATGAAACCTGGAACTCTCTTTCTTTGAATCGTGCTTCAAACTTTCAAATTCAGAACCACGGACAGCTCCCACTCCTGATGTCTTCTTCTTATTAAAACGCTCACGACTTCTGGCTGACGGGACATCGTGTTACTACTAGTCATTATTTCAGTGTGTACCTCGCAGACTCACAAAACAAGTGCATAAATGTGATAAAATTGGTGCTAAATTTCAGGAAAGGCAAAGTCAGTGTCAGACAGAGTTTCTTTTATTGAGCCTGAAACCAATTCGCACCAAGCAGCAGATAAAGTCCGACGTGTGAGAAGAAGAGAGAATATACGGTACAGAGGAGGGGAGTGAATATATGTTTAGAGGGAGGCGGGAAACAGGAGGCCACGAGGAAAACCAAAGACTGTCTGGAAGTCGTGGAAGAGAGCAGAGGGTCAATCAATCAAATGACTCTGTTTTTTTTTTTTTTCCGGCAGTGAATTATTGACCCTTTAAAAGTTTGGAAAAGACATTCTAAATTCTAGAATGGAGGCAAAAGTAAAGTGGAACATAATGTGATTTCACTGGAGAAACTGCAACCTCAGAATGTCACAAAGTATGAAAAATTGGGATGATTTTAGAAAATGAAAAACAGTCATATGTTTACTGTTGTATTTTACATGATTTGTTAATGTTACAGGAGATTATGATCAACTCTTAGCATTTATGATGAAGAAAAACCCCAGTTGTTTTAGGTTTAACTGGACAAACACTCACTCAAACACAGACAAATGATGAACCCACAATACTTTTTAATTGTATCTACAAATATATCACATACTGTATCATAAATTATACTTTTTATGAAACTCAAAGACAATTTTGAAACTAGAAAAATACCTCAGTGCCTATATGTTTTTTTAAATAGGAGCGCAAACTTGCACACATTTCTATCCCGGAAATTCTAATTTGTTGCTTTTTCCCGCACAACTTAAAACCATTAGCATTTAAATCTGATGTGAACGAATTATTGAAAATGCTGCTTTGTTTTGCTTACGTCAGTCTGACCCGGGGCAGCTGTGGCTACAATAGTTTACCACCACTGAGTGTGGAGTGAATGAATAATGTAATGTGAAGCGTCTTTGTGTGTCCGGAAAAGCACTGTATAAGTCGAATGCAGAATTATTATCAGATTGTACAGTTTGGTGTAGGATCTACTTTAAGGCTGATCTTTATGTCTCGAGGGAAAAAAATGCATTTTAAGAAAACGACCTTTGAAGTTACAACATCTCAGAGAAATCTATGGATGAAGTGGATTAAAAAGCTACAAAAAAAGCCATACGAGTCAAGGTGGGATATCGGGAACATACGAAGTTTTTGTTTGTTCAATCAAAGTTATTAAAATTTACATTGCATTGATATTGCAGACTTTATTTATGGCAGATAAATGATAGGAAACATCCAAATGGTGAAATTGTGTTGGATGTGATGGGAGTACACCCGGCTACTATAACTACAACTACTACAACTACAACTGCATTTGTCCCTGTGTGGACGCTCTTATTGGATTACAGCAGCAGTCTGGGCTTGTTCAGGGTCGTGTTTTCTTCCGTTTCTTAACTCCCCGTGACGCTCAGAAGTGACTAAACTGTCCTTCCTCCTCTGTTTCTTGCAGCCTGGACATCGAGGCCGGCAGAGAGCCACGGGAACATCGTGTGTGATCAGCTCCCGGTGCCTCTCGTCATGATTTGCTGCTCACAGTGAGTTCCATCGTTTTGGAAGAGACCTTTACAAAACGCTTCATTATTCACCTTATTCCTGAAGTTGCCGTACTCGCCGCCGTCTTGTTTCCGTTGTAGTTTAACTGGAGCAGACGAGCTCAACAGAAAATAAGTTCTACTCGACTAAAAAGACGTTTTCAGGAAATCGTTGCGTTGTGACTTGTTGTTGCTCGTGTTCATTAAACATTTTACACAAATCAATCTACTTTATGTAACATTTTAGCGGTGAGACTTTTCCCTCGTTCGTCATTAGCTTTAACGGAGTTCTCGTCAAACGGAAGTGCGTTTACAACAAAAGTGCGTATCTGTGGCAAAAAAATGGCAAAAGTGGGCGGGGCAGAATAAGGTGAATAATGTTATATTTTCCTATTGACCAAAAACACATGAAGGTTCTCAAAATGTTCTAATTCCGACTCAGTTTGGCGGTAGGGCACCTGTGGCAAATATTTATCACAGTTTTCCATCTGTGAAGTTGCAGTTTGCGAAGAAATTTTGGAAAATGAAGGTTTAAAATGACAGGAAGTAGAGCTGGGGTCCAAAACAGAATCCCTCTGTGATGTCATCAAAAAGCGACGTCCGGTTGAAAACACAGAGACAATTTACACACGACTGACACGTTTTTTGACAGTTTGAACCGTCATTCAGCAAAATAAAGTTGTTCTTGGATAATATTATATGTCAAACCATAACTGTTGTGTCATTTATGAGGATGTTGGCTGGTTGGTCTGGTTGCTATGGTAACAGTTGTGTAATTACCTCTAACTGTGCCTGTGTCCAAATGTCTTCTCTCTGCTCACTCACAGTCCTGCACTTTTGATCAGAATAAGTAATGACTCAATCACAGAGCGATTCAGACTCAGCTCATACTTTCTTCTCGCCGCGGGTCACATGACTTTGGTGTCTGAGAGAAAAAAAGTCCACAAAACTCTGATAAAAATGTATTTCTGTAATGAACATGGGTCAAATCCTCCGACACATATTTATGACTAATAATCACAAGTTTTATTCATCGTGGATCACACGTGAAACATCAAACAGACTGGATTATTCAACTTTTTGCCAGAGATTTGTGATCCGTTCACAGCTCAAGCTAAGGTTAGCGGCTAATGCTAGCAACTCTGCTGCTAATGGTTTGTTTAAAGTGTTTAGTTCATGATCTCGACTCAACAGTTCGTTTAAACAGCTCTTTCTGCTTCATTCAGTCTGTTGTGTCCAGTTAAAGACCTGTCACTGTCGCTGTAGTTTTTCCCGACTCTCGCAGTGCATTGTGGTTAATATTGACCTCTAGTGACCAGCGCTGGACACTACTTTTCAAGATGCATTGTGGGAAATTGTGAGTGCACTAGTTTTTCACCTGCTGGACATTCAGACAGACATTCAGACACTACACTGCAAAAATGAATGTCTAGATGAGTTCAAATGTCTTGATTGTAGGATATTAATCTGAACTTCAGATGTTTTGACTTTTTAAGATCAGTGGAGATTATGTATTTGATGGAACTAGATTATTTGACTTGTTTCAAACCATTTCTGACTTGTTTCAACACATTATTTCTTATTTCAGTCCAAATTATCTTCCTGCAGCAAAAAATGTAAATCTGTAAAGTTTAAAATGGCTTGAATTGATCATTTTTATCTGGATTTGAGAAGTTTTGACTCGATGAGATTTAATTGCTGATGTGATGCAGAATATTTCACTGGTTTAAAAGTATTTCTGGCTGATAATGATAATAATTTTGCTTAAAATAAGAAAATACATTTGTCAGTGGAGCAAGTAAAATGATCTTAACCCAGTGACAGATAATTTGGATTGAAATAAGAAATAATGTGTTGAAACAAGTCAGAAATGGTTTGAAACAAGTCAAATAATCTAGTTCCATCAAATAAAAAGTTTTGACTCATCTTAATGAGTCAAAACGTCTGAAATTCAGATTAATATCTTGAAATCAAGACGTTTTAACTCATCTAGATATCAATTTTTTGCAGTGAACCAGGAATTAACATTATAAACTTTACAAAAACTGTCAAACTGGGGACAAATTGGCAAAACGTTTAGTCAAATCTTTAAATAGAATCATGTAAATATAACCAACGTCAACTGAAAGTGCGACGTGACTTTTCTGAGCGCGTCAGAGGAGCCGAGGATTCACTGTGGACGAGAACATTCCGCCTGCTTTTGGTATAAAACGAGCCTTGAACGGTTTACGCTCGCGTCATTCGACCATGAAACAAGCGTCGAATCAATTTAGCAGATTTTGTCTCTCGGATTTGACCTTTAGCGCTCGCTGCTAACGCGACGACGCAGCTAATTTTCCAAAAGATTAGCGCTGTCAGGACGTCGCTGGGCCTGAATCATGAAATCGTCGGGACACGCTTTTTGTTTTTTTTTCTTCTGTTTTTTGGGGTCATTTCCAAATCCATTTCCTCAGATGAACTGCAGGGGGCGTCGCTGCGGGCCACGTGAACGATGTTATTAGTTCAGCGCACATTAAGCGGCGTGTGTTGAATCTTAAGCTGAAGGTCTGGACCCGCGATGAGCTCCGAGGCCCGAGTGTTCTCACGCTAAAAACAAAGCAATTCAAAGTGATTTTTTAGCCTCTTTTCTTTGTATTTTGGCCTAAATGGTTGAATGATGAAGCGGTGCGTTCAAGCGCGTCGGGACACATGCTGGAAAACACAGCGCTGTCACGGCTCGCTGCCTCCTCTGCTTTTATTTCCACTCAGTAAATGCACTTCTTCAGACTTCTATTATTCCTTACCTATATTTGCAATGCTGATTCTATCCCCAAAAGTTTTATTAAACTATGTACAATGTTCAGTTTCAAGGAAAAGAAATATCTCACTTTACCAACTTTGTGTGTCTTTAAACCATGATTTAAGACACTTTAAAATGTGATGTCATCAAAATACTGGAGGTGGACTGTAAATGTTTGAATGATTCTCTCACATTAGATCTAAATTCTGCTGGTTTTAAGTGTTTGTGTTGGAAAAAAGCAACACATTTGAATTTCCAGAGTAGAAAGGTCAGTTAGTTTGCTTTTCTTTAACAAACGATGGACAAAATATAATTTTCTAGTCTTAAAATTGTATTTGAGCTCCAAAATAATCTAATTTATTCAACAGTATCTAATATATCTCTAGATAAAATGAAAAATGATTGTGGGCTCAACATTTCTGTGAGTATTTTTCCAGTTAAACCCATAAATCTGGATTGTTCTTCATCAAAAATGCAAAGAGTTTATCATAATTTCCTAAAACATGATGTAAAATACAATAATAAATGTGTTTAAAGCAGCTCTGATGTCACTGTCACATGTCTGAGGCTTTTACTTTGACAAAATACAATACATTTGTCATATTTTGTGATATTCTGAGGTTAATCCCAGTTTCTCAGTGAAATCACATTATATTTCACTTCACTTTTGCCTCCGTTCTGAATTTAGAATGATTTTATTTACACTTTTCATTCATCATTTTTATTTTTCATTTTTTATCTGTATTTTAGTATTTTTGACTCGATGAAATGTATTTTCTTATGTGAATATATTAAGTGAATATTTCACTGTTTTTTCTGGCTGATTATACAATGATATTTCCTTAAAAAAGAAAATAAATTTGCCAGTGGGGAAAGTGAAACAATCTAACCCCCCTGACAGATAATTTGGCTCGAAGTGAGAAGAAATGTATTCAAACAAGTCAGGAAAGGTTTGAAACAAGTAAAACAATCTAGTTCCATCAAATAAATCGTCTTAATTAGTCAAAATCTTGAAATTAAGATTAAAATCCTGAAATCGAGACATTTTAACTCATCAGAAATTCATTTTTTCAGTCTTTAAAGCAGCTCTGATGTCACTCACTTGTGTTTGAGGCTTTTAATTTGACAAAATCATCTACATTTTTCATATTTTTTGTGATATTCTGAGGTTAATCCCAGTTTCTCAGTGAAATCACATTATGTTGCTCTTCACTTTTGCCTCCGTTCTGAATTTAAAATGTTTTTGTTCACAAACTTTTAAACGGTCTATTGTCGATTACATATTGTTTATTTTAAGAAACATCAACACGGTTTTCTTTGGTCGTTACAATGTACAGCGGCTAAAAATATCACAGGACTCAAAGTAAATCTGGTATTTAGTAATAAACGATCACACACAGGTCATTATTTACATTCTGTTCATCGTAAACACATCACAATCACAATCATAGAAGTGTTCCATTCACTTTACAGCCCCGCCTCTTCATTTCAGTGAAGAAAGCAGCAGATTTTCTTGTACGTAGGTTTTATTTTTGATAAATGCTTTTGCTGCATCTGTGCGTGTCCGAGAGCTGTGGGCGGGGACAGGGGGGAGGTGGAAACTGACATTTTCAGAGCACTTTAGCCTCAGTCTCAGGACAAGACACAAACATCCTGAATCAAACTGCAACTCCAGCAAAGGCAAAACAATCAAAGGAGCAGACGCAGGATTAGTTTTGTTCATCCTCGAAGGTGAATTCTTTGTTTCTCCGACGTGCAGCCGACCAGAAGAAGAAGAAACATTAAAAAAAAGAAAAATCTAATATCAGTATCACAGCAAGAATACAGTAAAGTACAATCAATCTGTCTTTTATCAACTGAACCCTGCATGGTGAGAAGGAAACTGCACTTAAAGGAAAAATATTCTGCATTTTTCATCTTGTTATCGTCCTTTAAATGTGCTCTTGCGACTCTGCTGTGTGAAATGACACGTACTGAGTGCATCCGACCAGCAGATGGCACTTACACAACTTAGTTACGTTATCACTTTAAGAGATGCGATGATGCGGTTTGCAGTGACAGTGATCGTGTTCAGAGGCAGAAATGCTCAGAGCGAGTCTGTGATGATTTAAGGACTTAACTCAGCTGAATATTCTCAGATAAATGACGTAGATGAACGAAAATACGTCCCAGAATCAGGAAGTTCAGCAGGAAGTGTGTTTGACGCTCAGAAGGAGGGGATTTTCTAATAAACGTGAATGAAACTAATGCAACTCCAGGTGTGGTTTAGATGATGGAACATTGTTAGAACAAGTTTAAAAGAGAGAAAAGGTCACGTAGAATGTGTTTCCTCTAAAGATCAGGACCCAGCCTTTTTCTTATAATTAATACATTTTGTTTTCCTCCTGAGAAAGTGTTGTAAAAGCAGAACTTTGTGGGAAAATAAAATCAGACCTCAGAAAAAGTTGTTCTGAAGCTGTGCCAGTGGCCAGAAAAGTTTGTGAGAGCAAGGAATGAGTTTGGCCTGAACATTTTTATTTTACTGTTTGGAAAGTAAGTTACCCAGCTTTAACTATAACTTTTAACTATAACAACTAAAAAATACAGTCTCTTCACAACTCATTTACATATTTATGTGTTTACATGTTTGTGTTTACATGTTTGTGTTTACATGTTTGTGTTTACATGTTTGTGTTTACATGTTTATTTGCAATTTTAACAGTGATAAAATGTGCTGATTTAACTGTGAATTTACAAGAGGAATTTACAGCAGAATGAACACCAGTGTCTCCCAGTGCAGCATTAAACCAGGACTGAACCAGGGACTAAACCAGGGACTAAACCAGGACTAAACCAGGACTAAACCAGGGACTAAACCAGGGACTAAACCAGGGACTGAACCAGGGACTGAACCAGGTCTAAACCAGGACTGAACCAGGACTGAACCAGGGCTAAACCAGGACTAAACCAGGTCTAAACCAGGACTGAACCAGGTCTAAACCAGGACTGAACCAGGACTGAACCAGGACTAAACCAGGACTAAACCAGGACTAAACCAGGACTAAACCAGGACTAAACCAGGGCTAAACCAGGGCTAAACCAGGACTAAACCAGGACTAAACCAGGACTAAACCAGGACTAAACCAGGTCTAAACCAGGTCTAAACCAGGTCTAAACCAGGTCTAAACCAGGTCTAAACCAGGTCTAAACCAGGACTAAACCAGGGACTAAACCAGGGACTAAACCAGGGACTAAACCAGGGACTAAACCAGGGACTAAACCAGGGACTAAACCAGGACTAAACCGGGACTAAACCGGGACTAAACCGGGACTAAACCAAAACTAAATCAGGGACTAAACCAGGTCTAAACCAGGACTAAACCAGGACTAAACCAGGACTAAACCAGGACTAAACCAGGACTAAACCGGGACTAAACCGGGACTAAAACAGGTCTAAACCAAGACTAAACCGGGACTAAAACAGGTCTAAACCAAGACTAAACCGGGACTAAACCAAGACTAAATCAGGGACTAAACCAGGTCTAAACCAAGACTAAACCTGAGATGGACTAAACCAGGGACTAGACCAGGACTAAACCGGGACTAAACCGGGACTAAACCAAAACTAAATCAGGGACTAAACCAGGTCTAAACCAGGACTAAACCAGGACTAAACCAGGTCTAAACCAGGACTAAACCAGGGACTAAACCAGGACTAAACCAGGACTAAACCAGGGCTAAACCGGGACTAAACCGGGACTAAAACAGGTCTAAACCAAGACTAAACCGGGACTAAAACAGGTCTAAACCAAGACTAAACCGGGACTAAACCAAGACTAAATCAGGGACTAAACCAGGTCTAAACCAAGACTAAACCTGAGATGGACTAAACCAGGGACTAGACCAGGACTAAACCAAGGACTAAACCAGGGACTAAACCAGGGACTAAACCAAGACTAAATCAGGGACTAAATCAGGGACTAAACCAGGGACTAAACCAGGGACTAAATCAGGGACTAAACCAGGGACTAAACCAGGGACTAAATCAGGGACTAAATCAAGACTAAACCAGGGACTAAACCAAGACTAAACCGGGACTAAACCAGGACTAAACCGGGACTAAACCAAGACTAAACCAGGTCTAAACCAGGACTAAACCTGAGATGGACTAAACCAGGTCCAAACCAAGTCTAAACCAGGACTAAACCAAGACTAAACCGGGACTAAACCAAGACTAAATCAGGGACTAAACCAGGACTAAACCTGAGATGGACTAAACCAGGGACTAAACCAAGACTAAACCAGGGACTAAACCAAGATGAATCCAGGGTCTAAACCAGGGACTCAACTAGGGGCGAAACCAGGGGCTAAACCAAGACTAAATCAGGGACTAAACCAGGTCTAAACCAGGACTAAACCTGAGATGGACTAAACCAAGACTAAACCAAGACTAAACCAAGACTAAACCAAGACTAAACCAGGGACTAAACCAGGGACTAAACCAGGGACTAAACCAGGACTAAACCGGGACTAAACCGGGACTAAAACAGGTCTAAACCAAGACTAAACCGGGACTAAAACGGGTCTAAACCAAGACTAAACCGGGACTCAACCAGGGATTAATCCAGGGACTAAACTTTTTTTTTTTTTTTTAAATAGTTGACTAGTCACAATTAATTGATTAATGACACATCAAAAGTGGGACTAAACCAGGACTAAACTTGAATCTAAACCTGGACTAGAACAGGATTAAACAAAGATTAGAACAGGAGCGAACCAGGTCCACATCAGGATTAAACTGAGCTCATAAATTTGGACCAAAATAGAACAAATCAGAACCAACCTGTAATCTCTAAAGTGCTGTTCTCTGGATCAGTCTTCTCTTTCAACGAACAAACTCCTTTATCAGCTCAAATAGTTCACAAATTGGCCTCCTCAAATCTTTAGGGTCGGACGCTTGAAGTTCCTCCACAAACATTCCACCGAAACCAAATGAGCCGTTTTCTCTCAATCCAAAAGATAACTCCCCTCTCCACGTTTTAAACCCGCTGCCAAATTGCACCGACTTCCACTTTTCCACTTTACCTGCTAATTCCACAAACATGTTTACCTCGTCGCGAGCGCAGAACGTTTCCGTCGGGAGAGACCGGCTTCAAATCCGCCCTTCAAAGCCGCAGACTCCCTCGACAAAAACAAGAAAAACAGCAATTTAACTCGCCGTAAATGCGGTTTGTTTGGGCTGACGACGGCCGGGACTGAAGGGGCCTTGATTAGCGCCACTGTAAAAGCAAAAAAAAACAACATTTCTCCACCTGTACGACGCCGCGCTCTTCAAATCCGAACGCCTAATGAGAGCGGATCCGCCGAACGGTCGGAGCCGCAGATCTGGAGGTAAACTTCTCCTTCTCAAATCGGCGGGTTCGTTTCAAGTTCGCGTCGACAAAATGACGGCATCCGGAGTCGGTAACAACGCGTGGCAGGAGAGGAACCAATTACGGGAAACAGAAGCGTTCGGCGGCGTACAAACTGCAAATCTATTTTCTTACATTGAGTTTGGCTCCATACGGTTTGAGCTGCAGGGGCCATTAAATGAAAACAGCACAAACAGTTTAAAGAGTTTAAGGAACAGGCGAATGAGGCTTAATATCTCTGTGCTTCTACATTTGTTTAAAAAATGTGAAGAAAAGAGTTCTGTGTTCCGACGTTTTGGGACTTTTCATGTTATAATTTGCACTTTATTGTAGGTTTATAGTAAAGGGTTAAGGGCTGTAGAGTCGACCAATGAAATACTTGGTCGACACTCAATAAAGTGTGGCAAAAATATATCAAAAGCTATACGTGTCTCTAACCAAAACTGCACTCAAAAGACCACGACTGCACAAAACTTCATGCAAAAACAACTATTTATACAGAAAAGTACTTGTAAACAGTGTATTTATTTGTTAGATTTATATGTAAGTCAGACTAAACTCATGATTCACTCCAAAATCTTCAGCTAAACCACTTCATATCTGCTAATTTTTGCTGTTTTCGCCATATAATCCTTTAAATCTAAATCAAATAATTAGTCGACTGATAAAAATGTTAGTCACCGTCGACCGATTAATCGACTAAAGGATGACCGCCCTAAAAGGATTATTAGATTATTGGTCAGAAGCGATGTTAAAGATTTTTATTTTAAAGAATAAGTAAGATCAATAAGATTATATGTATGTTTGCATTAAAGGGCCTGTACCTGTTTTTTACTGTTGTGAAATGGAAAAACAGAACTTGTCCACGTTGTCAATTTTTTGTTTTGATTTAAGTTAAATGTACTTTGTCCCAGCACATGTAGACTATATTTTATAATGTGACCACAACTTTTACTCTGCATCTATTTAGAGAGCGTTTTATCCAACGAGAGAAGCAGGAAGTGCTCCGTTAGCATGCTAATGTATGTTAGCTTTACCCGGGGCGATCTGTGACGCTCGGGGTTCAGAGACGGGTGAAAACTGCGTCTAAACTCATTGCAGTGAATATTTATGATGCTGGGACTGCATTAAGTGAGAGATACATGTGACTGATGTAAAGACTTTAACATCAACTAGTTCTGTTTTTCATGTTTCAAAACAGTAAAAATCAGGTACAGGGCCTTTAAAATGCATCTCACCTCGACGTAAAGAGGTTGTCGTTGTTTTCATTCCACTTCAGCTTGAACAGATCTAAAACAAAAAATAAATGTTTAATAATGTGTGTAGATAAACTGGAATTTAAACAAAAAAAACTTATCTTTGAAGAATGTGTCTATATGACAGGCTCTCATTATAGTCTAAGTTTGATGGTATAGAACCTGCGGCAGTTATTCATTATAGTTTTACTTTTGTGAAGTTGCAGTTTGTGAGGAAAGTTTAAAAGTTTAAAATGACAGGAAGTTGTGCTGAGTTCTAAAACTGAATCCCTCTGTGATGTCATCAAAAAGCAACGTGTCGTTGAAAATACAGAAACAAAACGGACCGATTTTTTTTGACAGTTTAAACCATCATTCAGCAAAATAGTTGTTATCAGGCGTTATTATTTGTCAAATCATAACTATTGTCTGATGTATGTAGATGTTGGCCCTTGTTTACAGTCTGGTTGCTATGGTAACAGTTGCGGAATTACCTCTAACTGTGTCATATTTGCTGCCCGTGTCCAACCAGGAAGTGACATTATAAACATAACAAAAGCTGGGGGCAAAAAGGCAAAATGTTTAGTAAAATCTTAAATATAATCATGTTGTGTCTAATCTGTCATACAGGCTTTAAAGGTCCCATATTCTGCTATTTTCCCCTTTACACAGTCTATTCTAAGGGCTTTGTTGATACATTTTTGCGTTGTGCAATATCCATAACATAACAGTTTACAAAAAACACCCAACCCGTGCCGAAGCCTAGAGCGGAGATGGTGCATGCGCCGCGTGCTCCGGTAAACAGCGATACACAAACACTGAATAAACCTTTTCTCCTCCTGACGGTGCGTCGTGCTGAGTCCTACGTCCTGGATCTGACCTGGAGTTTGACGTGCTCCAGGGCCTCGACGACAGACGTTGCCGTTTGGTAAATAACAAGCTAACTCTTCGATCTGTCGTATCCATCGTGTAATTACTGTGTAGCATTAGCATTAGCTGTTTTTATTCTTGCGGCTGTGCGCTTCCTGGAGGTGTGGCTTAAACACCGCGTCATCTTAGTGAGGAGCCCCCGTCTGCTGCTCAGCCGAGGGGGACGGAAAAGACAGTTCTCTAGTGAAAACATGTGGGAATCAATCAAAAAACCACTTTGGGCACAACATACGAGGCCCAAATAGCACTGTAGGAAGGTTAAAACCTCTGAAAAGTCCATTTTGCATGTTATGGGACCTTTAAGTATCAATATTTTTGCGAGAGAAGCAGCACTTTTGATACCTCATTTTTCATATTTGTTATTAGTATTTTGTTAAGTTTAGGGGCTTTTTGTTCAGTAATAGTAAAGTTTAGTCCAGTTTTGTTCGATGATGGTTCGGTTTAGTGCCTTTGGGTGAAGATCAGAGCCTCGTTGTGGGGGAGGGTTTAGTTTAGGACCTCGTTTGGAGATTACGGTCAAGTCCAAATGCTTCTTGTGTCTTGAGCAGAAGTAAAAGGATGAAGAAACGTTCCCGCTCGTGTGACCATCTGGTGCGGACGTGTGGACATAATGGACCAGTGACCGTGCACCGTCCTGTGTGAGACGTATGCTTTTACACGTGTACAGTACGGATGGAAAGATCTACAGTCTGCCGTTTGTGTTGAATCCAAACTATTCATGTGCGTTTGGGCTTTGGAAGAAAAAAAATACATTAAATCCTTTGTGTTTATGGTGTACATGGTGTTTTAATGCACCTTATTCCGCCCACTTTTGCCTCTTTTTGCCACAGGTATGCACTTAAATGCACTTCCAGTTTGATGAGAACTCCGTAAAAGCTAATGACGAACGAGGGAAAAGTCTTGTCGCTAAAGTCGATTGATTTGTGTAAAATGTTTAATGAACACGAGCAACAACAAGTCACAACGCAACGATTTACTGAGGCCTGAAAACAGCAAAAAATGTAAATCTATCCAATCTTAAAATGGCTTGAATTGATCATTTTGATCTGGATTTGAGAAGTTTTGACTCGATGAGATTTAATTGCTGATGTGATGCAGAATATTTCACTGGTTTCAAGGTATTTCTGATTGATTCTGCGATAATTTTGCTTAAAATAAGAAAATAAATGTGTCAGTGGGACAAGTAAAATGATCTTAACCCAGTGACAGATAATTTGGATTGAAATAAGAAATAATGTGTTGAAACAAGTCAGAAATGGTTTGAAACAAGTCAAATAATCTAGTTCCATCAAATAAAAAGTCTGAACTCATCTTAACGAGTCAAAACGTCTGAAATTCAGATTAATATCCTCAAATCAAGACGTTTTAACTCATCTAGAACTTCATTATTTGCAGTGTGAAAACGTCTTTTTAGTCATGTAGAACTTATTTTCTGTTGACCTCGTCTGCTCCATGTGAACTACAACGGAAACAAGATGGCGGCGCGTACGGCAACTTCCTGAATAAGGTGAATAGCGTTGTCGTCTGTGCCTCTAGGGGGCGCTGCAGTTTAAAGAGCTCTGTGACATCACACTGAGCCCGGATGTGGAGCATCTTAGACCAATCACAGTGTTCCTAATGCCTCCAGACCCCGCCCAGTTTAACAGCTCTTTTAGAAATGTGGTTGTGGGCGGAGTTTAAGTGTTTTGCGTCACTTTAAAGTAAGATCTGCTGCACAGCGTCACAGACAGAGCGACACACGTCTGGGACGAGGCCTTTCACTCACTTCAGTGACTCACTGTAGCCTCATCAGTCTGTGATGTTTGGCTCAGATGCTCTCAGCTCTGTGAGAGTCTGAGAGACAGACGGGGGACACTTGTCTTCTTTTCTCTCGGTATAAACTCTATTTGATCCTGATGCATTAGATTTGATCAACACAAGCTTTGCACAAGTTCAGTCTTCAGAAAAGTCTAAACTTTTAGGCGTCTATTTTGTTTGTTTCTCCCTATTGATCCAGTCCGAATGAATACACTCCACTCCATGGAGATAATACGTTTCATCTCATAGTGTGGAACCTTCTAAGCAAAGCAATAACATCAGACAAGCAGGTGGCGGACCCTCCACCAGAACAGTGACTCAGTTACTCATTTATCAATGTTTGCTCATGGGCAAAGCAGCTAACGGCGCTAAAAGTGTCGCAAAAATCTGGTGCAATCGACCTGCAACCAACTGAAACACAAAGGACGGAGCGCAGTTTGTGCTTTTGATTTGTTCCAGTGAGAACTCTGTCTGCATTTACCTGCTGTGTCTGCAGGTCACTGATCTGTTTAAAAATACACTTGGAGTCAAATCACATGACTATAGTTAAATCACATGACTATAGTCAAATCACATGACTCACGGCTGAGCGATGGAGCAGGAAGACAACTGCGACCTTTGACCTCCTGAGGCCCCCGCCTCAGGGGGATCAGGCCCTCTGTGAAATAAACTGCATTTGACAAAGCAGACATTTACATTGACAATCTCCATTTTGATGATTCCAGCTCAGGACAGACTAATTAATTATTTTATTTCAATTAAAACGATTTATATGAAAAAAACAATGAAAAAGTGAAGATTTTGGAGTGAATCATGAGTTTAGTCTAATTTATTTATCGCTAATGTATAAATACACTGTTTCCTGGTGCTTTTCTGCATAAATTGTTATTTTTTTGCATGAACTCCAGTGCAGTTCTGTTTTTTGGTCAAATACAGAGATACTTCATAGTTTTGCCACACCCCCTTTTTAGTCGACTAATCGGTCGATAAGGAGGGACTTTATTCGACCAAGAATTTCTTTAGTCGACGACAGCCCTAAGGTTTTTTCTCTTAATTAGGGCTGTAGTCGACCAATGAAATCCTTGATCGACTGATTAATCGATTAATCGGCCGATAGAGTCTATAAATTTATCAGTCGATAAAGTGTGGCAAATATATATCAAAGCTTTACATGTCTGCATGTATCTAACCAAAACTGCACTCAAAAGACCACAACTGCACTAAACTTCATGCAAAAACAACTATTTATACAGAAAAGTACGTTCACAGTGTATTTATTTGTTAGATTTATACATAAGTCAGACTAAACGCACGATTCACTCCAAAATCTTCAGCTAACTCACTCCATATCTACTAATTTCTTCTGTTTTCACCACATAATTCTTTAAATCTAAATCAAATAATTAGTCGACTGATAAAAATGTTAGTCGACTAAGACAGGGGTTCCCAAACTTTTCTTGCCGGGACCCCCAAAATAGCCATACAACCGACTCGGGACCCCCAAAGTGAAATGAAAATGAGAGTAGCAATAATTTTAAGTGTCAAAACATGTTAAATCAGGTTTAATATTGGTTATTTTAATAGTTTGTTGTCTTATTGGACCCTATTTGACTAAAAGATACTGGTATTAATTAAAAAACAGAGCAAATACAATGACATATTCATAAAAATTACATCTTGAAATCATCTCGCGACCCCCAGCACAACCCTCGCGACCCCCACTTTGGGAACCACTGGACTAAGACACCATTGACTAAACGACTAAAGCACTACAGCCCTACTCTTAACACATTCAACGTTTCAAAAAGTATTCCTCAATCACAAAGACAAGATTTATGAATGGATAAGAAGACGGGTTTCAACACTTTTCTTATTGTATATTTCTTTCAAAAACAGTGACTTGTAGAGGAAGGTCCAGCCTGACGTTCTGACATGATCCAGTCCCAAAGGTGAACGCAACCAATTTAAAGAAACCACGAAGTCCTCCATCGCCTTTGATTAGTGCCACGCCAGTCGTTTTACACTGATTCCAGCTCAAACAGACTCAGACGTGGATCCCTTCAGACGGCTGCACCTGTCCGGGACGCTCAGGGTGGACGGGGGGTCACCGGGGGGGCGTGGGGTCGACCCGCTCATCCAGGAGGAACACAGGAACCACCAGACGACACAGAAACACACCACGACTCATTAAAAGCGTCTGGAGGAGAGAAGGAGAGCGCAGTGGAGCAGGACGGCCGCGGCTCCAGGACAAACATCAGGCCGAGGCGTGACGTCATCCTCACGAAGGCTGGGAGATAAAAGTGGAATCGTGAGCTGGTCCCTGTGACAATCTGCTGTTTTTGTGAAATCGTCGTGTCATGATTGACTGTTTGTGTCTTTAATGCAGCTGTCTGTTCAAACACACTTTTTCTCCTGTTGTTTAGCCTCTGAAGCCTCTGAGCAGATGACTTTATTTACCTCTTAAAGGCCAGGGCTGCACAATTAAACCAAATCCACACAAAATCACAATTTTAATGGCTGCAATTAGCAAAATCACAAAGACTGATTTCTTCCACAAACAACAAAATGTCTTGCTTTGATTTGAAGAAAAACTGCTAACACTGTAGTTTGGATTTGTACAAACATGTTCTGAAACAAGCGACAAAAGTGCGACCAAAAGCGATAAAAATGGGTTCAAAAGCGACAAAAACGTGGCGACTCAATGCACCAAAACATCTGAAACCATCAAAATACTTCTGCTATTTTTGTGAAACCGTCGTATCGTGATTGACTGTTTGTGTCTTTAATGCAGCTGTCTGTTCAAACACACTTTTTCTCCTGTTGTTTAGCCTCTGAAGCCTCTGAGCAGATGACTTTATTTACCTCTTAAAGGCCAGAGCTGCACAATTAAACCAAATCCACACAAAAACACAATTTCAATGGATGCAGTTACCAAATCACAAAGACTGCAATAATTTCTTCCACAAATCAAAATACCTTGCTTTGATTTGAATAAGAACTACTAACACTGTAGTTTGGATTTGTACAAACATGTTCTGAAACAAGCCACAAAAGCGCGACCAAAAATGATTAAAAACGACAAAAAACGCACCTACAAACAACAAATGCGATTCAATGCACCTAAGCGCGACTAAAAACGACAAAGACGCGACTAAAAATCGCAAAGACGTGACAAAGACGCATTTAAATCTGACAAACACAACCGAACGTGACAAAAACCTGACTAAAAGAACAATATTTGCACTACTCATTTGCCAACTGTACATTCTGTATATAGTCTTAGTCTATCTTAGTCTATTGTATTCTAATTTTATTTTATGCATGCCTTTTTATATATATTTTATTTTATCCATTGTTTTATGTTGCACCTACGCCGAAGCAAGTTCCTATGTTTGTGAATTTCACTTACAATGGCAATAAACTGCTTTCTGATTCTGATTCTGATTCTAAAAGCGACAAAATTGTGTTTTAAAATGTGAATTTGAACTGAATCCTAACAAATCTAATCACAGTCGCACTGGTCTGAAAAATCACAATTAGATATTTTTCCTAAATGGTGCAGCTCTGTTAAAGGCAATAGAAAAATACAAAGTGAACATGAATCGAGATAAAATCTAAATCCTTAATCTGGCCCCAAGAAAATCATGATAATAATGTTTTGCTGTATCACCCAGCTCTGCTCTCAGCGAGTCCCTGTTCAGTCAGAGGAGCACACTTTTATTTTATCACACTTTTATCTGGAAAGGCTTTGCATGAAGTGATCAGATGAACAGTTAAAGCTGATCATGAGCAGAAAAAGATGAAAAATGTATGTCCAGTCTGGCTTAAAATAACTTGAATGAATCAGTTTGCGTAGTAGTTTTGACTCGATGAGATTTAATTGCTGATGTGGTGCAGAATATTTCACTGGTTTCAAGGTATTTCTGATTGAACATGAGATAATTTAGCTTAAAATAATAAAATAAATGTGCCAATGGGGTCGGTAAATGAGATTATTTATCTTTAATGTAAGAAAATAGATAAGTAAAATTATCTGAACTCATTGGCAGATCATTTAGCTTTAAATAATGCAATTTAATAAAACAAGTCAGGTTTCAAATGAGTAAAATAATCTAGTTACATCAAATAAAATAGTCTTAAGTAATCTTAACAAGTCAAAACGTCTGAAATTAAGATTAGATCAAGACATTTTAACTCATTTAGAAATCTGGTAACACTTTATAATAACTACACTTGTTCCTGCCTTAATAAAGCATGAACAAAGACTTCATAATCAACAAATAGTTTATTAAGAAAGATTCAGGCAAAAACAAACATTTTAACACTAATTTCTAACCCTAACCTTAACCTTAATTAAGTCGTTACTAATCCTGAATAATAAACTATATATTCATTATTAATTAAGTCTTTGTTAATGGTTTATTAAGACAAAATAAGATGTAGTTATTATAAAGTGGTACCAGAAATAAATTTTTTGCTGTGTAGTTTTACATGTGTTAAGTTGCAGTTTGTGAAGAAATTAGGAAAAAATAAAAGTTTATAATGACACAAAGTGAGTTCTAAAACTGAATCCCTCTGTGATGTCATCAAAAAGCGACGTGCCATTGAAAATACAGAGACAATTTACACCAAACTAACATTTTCTGACACTTTAAACCATCATTCAACAAAATAAAGTCATCAGGGATTATTTATTGTCAAATCGTAACTATTGTGTATTGTACGTGGATGTCGGCCCTTGTTTACAGTCTGGTTGCTATGGTAACAGTTGTGGAATTACCTCTAAATATGTCAAATTTGCTGCTCATGTTCAACCAGGAAGTGACATAAACTTTACACAAACTGTCAAACTGGGGACAAACAGGAAAAATGTTTAGTCCAAACTTAAATATAATCATGTTCATTTTTGTGTTTTTGTGAAATATATCGTCTAAAACTGTCAGATAGACTTTAAGGTGAGACACTACAGATAAAACACTTTTTTTTTCTTTGGTTTAAGAATTAAATAATTTGACTAAAACTATCTGACTACATTTTAACAAAACTTGAAATGATTTTAATCAATAGACTATAACAAATTTAATAGGGATGTAATCCTTTTAATTGATGATTAATCAGTCGATGATGTCTTAGTTGACCAACAGTTTTGTTAGTCGACTAATGATTTGATTTAGATTCAAGAATTATGTGGCAAAAACATCAACCACGAGTATACAGAGTGAGCTGGAGAAGATTTTGGAGTAAATCGTGAGCTTTTTCGACTGATAAATAGACCCTATTGGCCGATTAGTCGATTAATCAGTCGACGGGGCAGGCCTTTAGTCGACCAAGAATGTCTTTAGTCCAGTGTTTTTCAACCTTTATTGAATCGTGGCACACTTTTTGAGTGTAAAAAATACCAGAACACACCATGTACGACTAAAACACTGCCCAGTTAGTAAGAAGAAATACACTCTGTGCAACTGTCTAGCTCTTTAAATTTAGAAAAGTGATGGATTTGGGTTATTTTTTAATGCCCAAGTTGCTCAGGACTTACCAAAAAAGTAAATTACATCCACATTTGTGAATCTGTTCACTCAAATTGGACATTTTTTCAAGGCAAACCTGACAAAACTTCAAGGCGCACTGGTGTTCTCTGGCGCACTGGTTGAAAATCAAGGCTTTAGTCCAGTGGTTCCCAATCTTTTTTGTCTTGAGTACCCCCTAAAGTTTGTTTCACACTCAAGAGTACCCCTTAACTTCAGTTTCAGGCAAATAAATGGGTTTACTAGTCAAATATATTCAATTATTACTATTATATCTTTTTATTTTTATTATATTTATGGTATATTCTCCAAAAAGATACTAAATTTACTATTAATTACACTTTTTTACGCAGATAAAAGTACATTTTATCTTCATTTAAAACCTGAAACCATTCTAAGTACCCCCTGGTAATTGCTCACGTACCCCTTGGGGTCCTCGTACCCCTGGTTGGGAAACACTGCTTTAGTCAACTACAGCTCTAGAATTTAAAATGTTTTCAAAATTAATACAGAAGACGTTTTTATTTGTGGAAACTTTCAGTAATCAGACAGATATCAAACCAAGTCTAACATTTGTGAAAAGTATTTACAAGTATCATGAATCTCAGTCATGACAGGAAGAATCAGGAGAACATCCATCTTCCTCTCGGTCAGTTTTGTCCTCGGCCAAAAGGGGGCACCAGAGCGGCACTTTAAAGCAGCCTGGACCTGAACAAACGGCACACTCAACCTGGGACCAGATATTTCTATTATGAACCTGCTCTCTCCTCTGTTTTCCACCCGATTCCTCGTTCTTTCTGCACATTTTCTCGTCACTCTTGTAAAGCCCCGTCCTCCTGTTTGTGTTTGACCCACACGGAGCGGGTCAAACGTCACGGGAATCTGCAGAGGTTGTTGTTATAAAAGCAGCAGGAGGATGGAGCTGGTCACTTTACGGCTGCAACGATTAATCGACTAATCGTGAAAAAAATAATCATAGCCGTCGTATTTTGATAATCGTGATTGTTCTCTGGACTTTACATTTGTGATTGTGTCATTCTTTTTATAAAACACTGGCCCCAAACGGCGTATTTTTAAACAATTCTAAGGATTTTTGATTCGTCATAGCACTTTAGATTGTGAAAGACCCGTGAATATGAGATTTTTTACTCACATTTACTAATATATATGTGACAAAAAATGACCAAATATATGAAACAAAATTATAAATACAAAATAATGTTAATATACAAGAAAAAAAGTGATATATTGATAAAACAGCCCACAGTATGAATACTGTATCGCCAAATTTAGTGTCACTGAGGTTAATATTTGGATATTTTGCATAACTCCACAGCACACAACATGTTTTGGCATCTGCATGATTCAGAAAATGATTATTTGACGACTAAATTGACAACTATTTCAATAATCGACTAGTTAATTAATTCGTTTACCAGCTTATTTTGCCCCTAAAATCAACAGGAAACAAAATAAAGGTTGGTTTTAAATGTTAAAATTATGCTTGAGCTTTCACTGATTCAATTTCCACACGGTTACATTTGCGTTAGAGCGCCCTCTGCTGACAGCAACAGGCATGGACGATGAAAAAAAAGCATTTTAGCAGCAATTTAGCAACAGAGTCGTCATTAGGGCTGAAACGGTCATTTTCAGTTTCTATTTGAGACTTTTTAAATGCATCATCAACCGAATAAATGCACTGACTGAAAGCTCCTGGAAAGAATATTTAAAAGATAAAGTGTGTTATTGATGAAAACAAGCAACTGGTTGATCTTTTTTGATATTTTGATTCAATGACACCACTGTCTTTGTTTTATAAAGGGCCTTCTCGTGTGTTCTAGAGTCCATATCATCCAGATTACTAGATTATCTTTAAGTGTTAATTGTTGCAGCCCTGTACAAAAACAATACATGATGAATACATTTGTTAAAGATGGTACAATAAACAATAGTATGGTTTATTGCAATAAAATTGATGGACAATGATCGTCCATTGAACATTTTGTAGATGTTTTTGTTGATCTTCTATATCTCTTACCCATTGTAGAGCAATTTTTCTCAATCAGACATTTTTTTAGAATCACAACATTCATAATCACCAATTCACATCCAGATTGTGCAGAAAAAAGCTGCTTATCCATGAGGTTAGATTGTTGTTGTTTTCACTCATTACAAAGTACAATCCTATAGTTATAGACCCTTTAAAAGTCTGTAAACTGAAGGTTTAACCTCAGAATATCACAAAATATGACAAATGTAGATGATTTTGTCAAAGTAAAAGCCTCAGACACATGTGAGTGACATCAGAGCTGCTTTAAACACATTTATTATTGTATTTTACATCATGTTTTAGGAAATGATGATAAACTCTTTGCATTTTTGATGAAGGAACAATCCAGATTTATTGGTTTTACTTAAAAAATACTCACAGAAATGTTGAGCCCACAATCATTTTTCATTTTTATCTAGAGATATATTAGATTCTTTTCCATAAATTAGGTTCTTTTGAAGCTAAAATACAATTTCAAGGCTAGAAAATTGTTATTGAAAAGCAAACTAACTGACGTTTCTACTCTGGAAATTCAAATGTGTTGCTTTTTTCCAACACAAACACTTAAAACCAGCAGAATTTAGATCTAATGTGAGACAATCATTCAAACATTTAACTTCATTTCGCCTCCAGTCGGCTCCTTTCTGTAATTTTGACACATCACATTTTAAAGGGTCTGTAGGCACTTCTTTCATACCATTTCAAACATTAATGTCCATCATAACATGTTTAAACTGCGCACAATTCCACTCTTTATCGTGACGTTCTCGTTATCGCTGTCCGTGGTGCTGAAGTGCCGGCGCCTCCTGCTCGCGCTCACGCCGGGCGGAGAGCGCGCGGCCCGGGCTCCTGTCGGCGCCACACTCCGCCTCTCACTGCGCATCGTCTCCTGCCGCTGCCGTCTCTCTCCCGACGGCTCTATCCGCCGCTGCCGCTGATCCTGGCATGCGCGGAGCTCCGGACAGAGAGACACCGAGAGAGAGAGAGAGAGGGAGGGAGAGAGGGAGGGAGAAAGAGAGGGAGGTTGTGATTTCGGGGGATTCTGTCCGCGCTGACACCGGCTCCTCGTCTCTCTCCGTGCACTTTGGATGGATAGTTTTGGCGGGGGACGCGAGATCTGACACCGACAGGCGAGACGTTTGTGCGTAACACCCTCACCTCGTCCTTCTCCTCCTAAAAGTCACCTCACCCTCCGCGTTTTCCTTGGATTTTACGAGGCAAGAGTCGCGTCCAGGAGCCTCGGCACTTGGCACTTCCCGCCGCGGTTCCTCTCGCGCTGCGGAGCGAGGAGTGCGGAGCGGGGATTTAACTGCGCGGCTCCCGTCGTGAAAAAAGTACCGACAGACACCTCCGGAGGCAAATAAAAACCACGACTCCGGCGCTTTTCACGCGACTTTTACTGGAATTGCTGAATTGATACGCTCGCCTCGCTTGGCACATCGCGTGTTATTGGATTGCTCATCGATCCCCTCGTCATTTGAAAGCAATTACCCACGAACTTGGACTTTGGAGATGTTGGAGAAGCGCATTTGACGCCGCGGAACAAGCGCTGGATTCGAATTGAGATGCGTTTTGATTAAAAAAGTCGAAAAGGACGACAGAGCACGCGTGCGTAAAAGTACAATTCCCCAAACTTCCTTGTGTTTGGCTTTGAACGGACGACTCCACATCCATCCCGCTCGTTACTGTCAGTTTTAATTGCTTCATTGATCAGCCAATCGGAAACCTTTCCCTAAACTGCCAGCTTGCATTTTAAGATTTGATTCTGGACCTAAAAAAAACACACACAACTAAAACGATTTCTCTTTTGGAATCGCAACGTTTTGGATTCAATCGAACTTTTCCCTCCTCGTTTGCCACTTTCCCGCGGACACATCGCGCCGTCGCTCGCCCTGAGCACAACGCCGCTTGTTTCTGGAGCTTTTTGTGAACGAGATGAAATATTAATCAACGCTGTGTTACATCAGTTTCCCCTCCAGGCTGCGAACCCACCGCTGCGACCGAGTGGCACGAAGTGACGCGACATGACCGACAACTCGCCGAGACGCCGTTCGTGCGGATTTTAAAGGAGTCGAGCTTGTTTTGGAGTTGTATTTTGTGCGGGAAAGACTCTTGGACACCGGGATTTGTGCAGAGGAGGCGCTAAACTGACTCGGGAGCGAAGGATTGTGGGTTTAGCTCGTCACACGCTGCGAATCGACGCCGTACAGTGAGATATTTGTTCTGTAAATTCGTGTTTGCTTCGAGGTCTTTGCGCTGCGCGACGGGAATACGCAGGAGGTGGATTAACCTTTACGTTGTGGGGCTTTGGGACGCGTCCTGGTCTTGGAGCGGAGTCCGACTCGGGGTCTGGACGTGGGATTTACGCCGCTGGAGACGCAGGTAAGAGCGGGCTTTGGTTTTACGCGAGCCGGAGGTTACGTTCACGTTCAAGAATCTCGTGCCCAAATGTCAGATGAGGGCAGTGGCTATTATTTTTTAAAAGAAATGTCCAAATAGAAAGTTCCTTGTGGCTTTTTTACTGTGTCCAATGCCAACAGTCACCACTAAAATGGAAAGTTTTTAGACAGAAACCTGCAAATGTACAGATGGAGGCAGAATTGAAGTGGAACATGATGGAGAAACTGGGATTAACCAAAGAATATCACAAAATATGACAAATGCAGGTGGTTTTGTGTCAGTAAAAGCCTCAGACACGTGTGAGTGACACCAGAGCTGCTTTAAACACATTTAACATTGGGTTTTTACTGCATTTACTGGAGATTTAAAGAACATTATGACTCACACTTAGCATTTTTATGAAAGAAAATTCCAGATTTATAGGTTTTACTGCACAAATGCTCACAGAAATGCTGAATCCACAATAGTTTTTCATTTTATCTAAATATATATAACAGACTTTATCACTAATTGTACACGTTGTGAAGCTCAAACACCATTTTGAGTCAAGAAAATAGTGTTTACTCCCTCTTTGTGAAGCATAAAAGCAAACCATCTGACATTTCTACACAGAACATTCAAGATTGTTGCTTTGTTTTTGTTGTAAAGACTTCAAATCATTAGCATTTAGTAGGGCTGTAGTCATTTAGTCGATTAATCGGTCGATGGTGTTTTAGTTGACCAACATATTTATTTTGATTAAAAGTATTTATACGACAAAAACAACGAAAAAGTGAAGTGGGTGAGCTGAAAATCCTGGAGTGAATCTTATGTTTAATCTAATTTATTTATATATCTAACATAAATACATTGTTTCCTGGTACTTTTCTGTATAAATTGTTTTTTTTGTTTTTTTTGCATGAACTCCGGTGCATTTGTGCTTTTTTTTGGTGCAGTTTGGGTCAGACACAGAGAGATACTTCAGAGTTTTGCCACGCCCCCTTTTTAGTCGATTAATCGGTCGACAGGACAGCTCTTAAGTCGACTACAGCCCTGGCGTTTCGATCTGACGTCAGGTATTATTGAAAATGTGTTACGTTTTGCTTCAGTTTCGTCTCCATTCACAAACGGGAAGCGTTCTGACGACAGAGCGGTTTAGAGGGTCGAGAAGAAGACGTCAAACACCGAGCGGTTTTCAGTTTATGTGGATAATTACACAGATATGAGGCTATAATTACCTGCCCTCCATCTGAGTCTCAAACCGCAGCCTCTTCATGACATTCTGACAGCGCCGGAGCTCAGCCAATCAGGAGCTCCGAGCGTGTGTGTGTGTGTGTGTGTGTGTGTGTGTGTGTGTGTGTGTGTGTGTGTGTGTGTGTGTGTGTGTGTGTGTGTGTGTGTGTGTGTGTGTGTGTGTGTGTGTGTGTGTGTGTGTGTGTGTGTGTGTGTGTGTGTGTGTGTGTGTGTGTGTGTGTGTGTGTGTGTGTGTGTGTGTGTGTGTGTGTGTGTGTGTGTGTGTGTGTGTGTGTGTGTGTGTGTGTGTGTGTGTGTGTGTGTGTGTGTGTGTGTGTGTGTGTGTGTGTGTGTGTGTGTGTGTGTGTGTGTGTGTGTGTGTGTGTGTGTGTGTGTGTGTGTGTGTGTGTGTGTGTGTGTGTGTGTGTGTGTGTGTGTGTGTGTGTGTGTGTGTGTGTGTGTGTGTGTGTGTGTGTGTGTGTGTGTGTGTGTGTGTGTGTGTGTGTGTGTGTGTGTGTGTGTGTGTGTGTGTGTGTGTGTGTGTGTGTGTGTGTGTGTGTGTGTGTGTGTGTGTGTGTGTGTGTGTGTGTGTGTGTGTGTGTGTGTGTGTGTGTGTGTGTGTGTGTGTGTGTGTGTGTGTGTGTGTGTGTGTGTGTGTGTGTGTGTGTGTGTGTGTGTGTGTGTGTGTGTGTGTGTGTGTGTGTGTGTGTGTGTGTGTGTGTGTGTGTGTGTGTGTGTGTGTGTGTGTGTGTGTGGCGTGTGTGTGTGTGTGTGTGTGTGTGTGTGTGTGTGTGTGTGTGTGTGTGTGTGTGTGTGTGTGTGTGTGTGTGTGTGTGTGTGTGTGTGTGTGTGTGTGTGTGTGTGTGTGTGTGTGTGTGTGTGTGTGTGTGTGTGTGTGTGTGTGTGTGTGTGTGTGTGTGTGTGTGTGTGTGTGTGTGTGTGTGTGTGTGTGTGTGTGTGTGTGTGTGTGTGTGTGTGTGTGTGTGTGTGTGTGTGTGTGTGTGTGTGTGTGTGTGTGTGCGTGTGCGTGTGCGTGCGCGTGCGCGTGCGTGTGCGTGTGCGTGTGCGTGTGTGTGTGCGAGTGTGTGGGAGGTGAAAGGAGCACTGCTGAGACAGAGACCCGGTGCTTTTACGCCGGAGTTGGAGGATGGATCTAACTCGAGCTCCTGCGTTTGAAACAGAAAAGACGAGCTGAATGCGCCGTTTTTCAGTCCAGTCAAGCGCTCTGGGAGGAACCGGGACGAGTTTGTGCTCCAGACCAGTGGTTCCCAACCTTTTTTGTCTCGAGTACCCCCTAAAGCAGTGTTTCCCAGCCAGGGGTACGGGGACCCCAAGGGGTACGTGAACAATTACCAGGGGGTACTTGGAATGGTTTCACATTTTAAAAGACAATGAAATTTACTTTTATCTGAATATAAAAGTATTATTTGTAGTAAATTTAGCATCGTTTTGGATCATCTTGGACCATAAATATAATTAAAGCTAAGATATAATAGTAATAATTGACAATATGTGACTTTTAAACCCATTTATTTGCCATAAACTCAAGTTAAGGGGTACTCTACAGTGTCAGACAAAGCTTAGGGGGTACTCGAGACCAAAAAGGTTGGGAACCACTGCCCTAAAGCTTCGTCTGACAGTTTAAAAGTCACATATTGTCAATTATTACTATTATATCTTAGTTTTAATTATATTTATGGTCCAAGATGATCCAAAACGATGCTAAATTTACTACAAATAATACTTTTATATTCAGATAAAAGTAAATTTCATTGTCTTTTAAAATGTGAAACCATTTCAAGTAACCCCTGGTAATTGTTCACGTACCCCTTGGGGTCCCCGTACCCCTGGCTGGGAAACAATGCTCCAGACGCTCAAATAAATCCAGATAAACTGTTTTTTGGCGTCTGTTTTAGGGCTTTAGTTGTAGTTGATTCGTCGGTCGATGGGGTCTTAGTCCAGGGGTCCCAAACTTTTCTGTCTGGGACCCACAAAGAGAGATGGAAATAACCGTAGCGATCATTTTAATCGTCTAAGGCTGTTAAATCAGGTTTAATTTGGGATATTTGAATAGTTTACTGTCTTATTAGACCATATTTCTGTAAAAGATACTGTTTTTAATTTTAAAAAATGAGCAAATACAGTGTTTTTGTGTTGTTGTTTTTAATTGATTGATTGTTGAAAATGAATTTCTAGACGTCTTGATTTCAGAATATTAATCTTAATTTCTGATGTTTTATCCAGTTAATATTAGTTAAGACTATTTATTTGATGGAACTAGATTATTTTACTTGTTTCAAACCGTTTCTGACTGACATTATTCTTACTTACAGCAAAATTATCATGTATTTAGATAATTTTACCTACACCTTTGGCAGTTTACTTTCATTCGCACAAATTCAGAAATCAAACCAAGTCATACAAAACAAAAAACAATTACAGCAAAACGATTATTGGCGTGAACAAAAGGAACAGGGAGAAGAATCTTACAAACCCTGGACCTTTCTCAGTGTCATATTTAGTACAATTCGATTTTGAAATCACCTGGTGACCCCCGGTTGGTCCCGATCCCCACTTTGGGAACCCCTGTCTTAGTCGACCAACACTTTAATTGGTCGACATTGTTTCCCAATCTTTTTTTTTTTTCCATTTCGAGTGCCCCGTAGGTTTGTCTCACACTCAGAGAACCCCTTAAAGTGCGTATGACGGGTTTCTATGATTTTCTAATTTTGACTTTATTTAGTGTATTAATACTTGTTGTAAATAGAAATTATAGTTTTACACCAATCAGGTCACTGTTTGTGGAAAAAAGTTGAAAAACCAGTTGAAAAATACAGGAAGTGAACAAACTGATGACATCACACTGGGGAGACAAAGATTATACATCATTTACACAAGATACACTACTTTTTTGACCCTTTTCACAGTAATTCAACAAAATAAAGGCGTTCACGTGTGTTTCTCTTTGTCAAATCAAAATAATGTGACATCAGATGAGTTTTGGCCCAGTTTACAGTGTTGTTGCTATGGTAATTTCCTAGCGTGATGTCATCATTTACAACCAGGAAGTAAAATTAAAAAGCTAAAAATTGCGAAAACGGTGTAAATTTGTAAAGAATTTTAGCTAATTTTGAAATATGTTTATCTGAACTACATTTTGGTTAAATGAGTCGCCCAACCTGTCATGGGCCCTTTAAAGTCTCTCTGACAGTCAGACGTCACATTTCACTAAAACATAGTGAACATGATTATATTTAAGATTTTATTAAACATTTTGCCTGTTTGTCCCCAGTGTGACAGTTTTCGTAAAGTTTATAATGTCACTTCCTGGTTGGTCATGAGCAACAAATATGACATAGTTAGAGATAATTCCTCGACTGTTTCCTAGCAACCATTTCAAAAACAACGGCCAACATCCATATAAATGACACAATAGTTATGATTTGACAAATAATAAAACCTGATAACTCATTTATTTTGTTGAGTGATGGTTTAAACTGTCACACATGTGTCAGTCGAGTGTTAACTGTGTTTATTTTCAACTGTACGTCGCTTTTTGATGACATCACAGAGGGATTCCATTTCAGAACTCAGCACGACTTCCTGTAACTTTAAACTTTTTTTTTTTTTTTTTAATTTCTTCACGAACTGCTACTTCACAGATTTAAAACTGTGATAAATATTTAACACAGGTGCCCTCCCACCAAACTAAGTCAGTATTAGAGAAAAATGAGAACCTGAAATATAGACTTTAACTTGAGTTTCAGGCAAATAAATGGGTTTACGAGTCACATATTGTCAATAATTACAGTTATATTTTAGTTTTAATCATATTTATGGTCCAAGATACTCCAAAAAGATGCTAAATTTGCAACTAATAATACTTTTTTCTCAGATAAAAGTACATTTCATCATCTTTTAAATCCTGAAACCATTCCACGTACCGCCTGGTAATCCCTCACGTGCCTCTAGGGGTCGCCGTACCCCTGTTTGGGAAACACTGGACTTAGACACCATCGACCGATTAATCAATCCACTAATCGACTAAACGAGCCCGACTAAATGCGAATGATTTTAAGTCTTTACAACAAAAACAAAGCAACAATTTGAATACTTTGTGTAGAAATGTCCACTGGTTTGTTTTTCTGTTGCTTAAAGATGGAGCAAACACTATTTTCTAGACTCAGAGCTTCACAAAGTGTATAATGTCTGTAAAATAAAATGAAAAACCATCGTGGATTCAGCATTTCTGTGAGCATTTGTCCAGTAAAACCTATAAAACTGGAATTTCCTTTCATAAAAACGCTAAGTGTGAGTCATAATCTTCAGAAAATGCTGTAAAATCGAACTATTTTACATCGATTAGAAGGATTTATGTGACAAAAACGATAAGATACGCAATTTGCTGAATATATTGGAGTAAATCATGAGTTTAGTGTAACTTCTATATAAAAAACATAGAAATACACTGTTAGTCCTGGTTCTTTTCTGTGTAAATGGCTGTTTTTGCATGAATTCTTTTGGTCTTTTGAATGCTATTTCTGTCTATTTTAGGGAGCTGCTTGTATTCTGTTGTATTTATTCAAGGACTGGTTGGTTGTTGTTTGTGTGAAAGTCTTTATACCTCCTTTCTAAATTAAAAAAAACGCTTAAACCTGGACTTTTTAAACTTCATGACAAGTTCCTGAATCTCATATTTCGTGCGACTGGCTTCAGGTTTAAAGAGAATTGTTAAAAGTCTCCGTCTTGTCGGTCGGTTCATCCAGCAGCAGCAGCTTTACTACGAATTATATTTATCAAAGAAACTCGAGTCTGCATTAAATCCTGGTCTGAGCAGAGCGTGTCATAGAGTCAGAGTAAATCTGGTCAAAACTACAGGCTCAGCTTCAGGGAGACGTGTCCTTCAGCTCCAGAGCAGCTTCAGCTTCAATTAAAGCTTTTTGTCAGAATTAGACTGGATTGTACTTGACTTAATGCCCATTTTTTGTCGATATCACTTTAAAGTACACATAGGTTTAAAATTTAAGGCGAGACACTGCAGGCAAAACTCTTTTCTTTTCTATTTTTTGGTCAGTTTTCTCTCTCACATATCGACTTTCATGTGGAAACAACAAACGTGTCCAATCTGCTCCTAAAGATGTTTTTTTCTTCCATTGAATCCACTTCATCCATAGATTTCTCTGGGACATTGGAACTTCAAAGGACGTTTTCTTCAAATGCATTTTTGTCCCTCGAGACGTAAAGATCAGCCTTAAAGTAGATCCTACACCAAACTGTACAATCTGGACTCAAACAGATTTAGACCAAACACACAGAAGGATTTTTAAAATATCTAATTCTAAAACTGATTTATTAAAGTTTTAAGTCACAAAAATGAGGCGAAATTTGAATTCTTAGGACAATTTTCAGTCCAGTCCAGTTTACTTAAAAACTAAATAAGAAATCTAAAATCCCCTCTACATTTTTTGCAACTTATATGTTACAAAATGAACCAAAGAATTTAAACCTGGTTCTGTCCATTTTTCAGATTTAAATGTCCCAAATATGTGCATTTTTGGCCATTTTTCCACATAAAATGCCTTATTTCTACATGAAAACATGACATGATGAAAAACTTGTAATGCATTTCTTTCTTACATTCATGTGAGTAAGCTACAGGAGAAGTTTCAAAGTGATAGCTTTAAATTTAAGATTTTTTCCTGTTCACCTGCAGCGTCTCACCTAAAATTATTTTGAATTGAAACAAAAAGCACTAAAAGGTCCCGTGCTTCTAGATAAATTGAAATGTCTAGATTTCAGGATATTAGTCTACATTTTGGATGTTTTGACTTGTTATGGTTAGTTAAGAATTTCTTTTTCAACGGAACTAGATTATTTTACCTGTTTCAGTCCATTTCTGTTTCAATACATTATTTCTTACTTCAAGTCAAATTTTACTTGTCCCACTGGCAAATGCATTTTCTTATTTTAAGATAAATTATCGAATAATCTGTCAAAAATACCTTATTGATTCAGTGAGATTTAATTGCTGATGTGATGCAGAATATTTCACTGGTTTCAAAGTATTTCTGGCTGATAATGATAATAATTTAACTTAAAATAAGAAAATACATTTGTCAGTGGGACAAGTAAAATGATCTTAACCCAGTGACAGATAATTTGGACTGAAATAGGAAATAATGTGTTGAAACAAGTCAGAAATGGTTTGAAACAAGTCAAATAATCTAGTTCCATCAAATAAAAAGTCTTAACTCATCTTAACGAGTCAAAACGTCTGAAATCCAGATTAATATCCTCAAATCAAGACGTTTTAACTCATCTAGAAGTTAATTTTTTGCAGTGTTTATATTTTTAGTTTCAGTTTCATCAAAGGCAGATGGACAGTATTAAAGGGGCTTGGGTGCTTCGTGAGGTTTTCGTGATGGAGCTTGTTATTTTCTGCCGCTGCTTTAACGACGACACTCGACTGAAGGGTTGGTTTCTTTTTTCGTTTTTTATGTTTAGGACTTTGCGCGGAGCTGAAGTCACGGCATCGACTTGTTTTGAAAAGTTTTAAATGATGTGGATTTATTTAAAAGTGTGTATTTTTACTACTTTTGGTGATGAGCTATTTCTGCTTTTATTAATCAAGTGAACCATCTGTTGTTGGAGTCAGAACATCAGAAATCCTGCTTGACTCGTGAGTTTGGGTCGAAATAAGATTCATTTTCATTCACATGTTCCATTTTATAATTAGAATAAAGTAGTAGCTGGAAAATTAAAAGTGCACGGCACTCAGCTTTATGAAAATGACTGAATTTATACAATCTGATCTTTAATTGGTTTGTCAGTCAAAATGTGTATTTGTCAAGTAATTATGCTGTTTATAATGATTTGGGCGTAAAATTTGAGTTAATTTTGTCTTTTTTATTTGTAAAGGTCTAGTTTATTTGAACTTATCTGTAAAAATAGTTGAATTTTTTGTGAAATCCTGTGACTTTGTGGTTTTGTGAGTCAGTATTTGGTTCTATTCATCTATTATGGATCTGAACAGGGCTGCAACAAGTTAATTGATTAATGGCAACTAATTGATTATAGAAATGGTTAAATAATCGTTAACTGATCTATGCACAGACTCCAAAACATTGTACGAGCTGAAAGAAGAGGTTTTATTTCTCAGACGGAGCAGGAATGACACAAAAAACATGAAAATTTAGTGTTTTTGATTAAAATCCTTGTTCATTCATAAATATTTTAAGGCAAGATGTCGTCAAACGCCATCACTTCAGCTTTGTCTGCATAAAATTTAGTAAAATTCTCAAATTCTAGGGTCTTCCGTGCTCCAAAATAATCTATTTGCAGCTGTAGCTGTAACAGAACTCAATATAATATGGAATAATACACATAAATAAAGTGTTAATCATGTCAATCCTTCACCGATATCTAAGAAAACAGCTCCATTAAAGTCAAACTCTGCTACATTTGGACAGAAAAGACACTGGAATTGATTAAAGCCTGTGTTTATTGATAATTACCATAAAACATAGAAAGCGAGCCTTTTTTTTGTTCTTCATGAGGTTAAACACGAACAAAGATTGCGCTGATGTTGTGACTCAGATTTTGACACCATTTAAATGAATATAGTTTCATTAAATCGTGAGATAAAATGTTCAAACCCAGTTCACAAATTTGGTTTCACAATTTTCATATTTTTTCTGTCGAAACGGCAGCTTTTCAAGAGAAATAACTCACCGGGTTTTAATCTCACAAGATCAATTTCCTCCAGTCTGTGAAATCTTATTATAATTTATACTTTTTTGGCTCGAGATTTTGTCCCTGTCGTTCTCCCGTCTCTCTCTCCTCCCCTTTTCACCCTCACTGTAGCTCCTCCCTCTCCTTCCTCTCTCTCCTTCCTCCCTCCCTCTCCTTCCTTCCTCCCTCTCCTTCCTTCCTCTCTCCTTCCTCCCTCTCCTTCCTCTCTCCTTCCTCCCTCTCCTCCCTCTCCTTCCTCCCTCTCCTTCCTCCCTCTCCTTCCTCCCTCCCTCTCCTTCCTCCCTCCCTCTCCTTCCTTCCTCTCTCTCCTTCCTCCCTCTCTCCTTCCTCTCTCCTCTCTCCTCCCTCTCTTCCTTCTCTCTCACTCTCCTTCCTCTCTCTCTCTCCTTCCTCTCTCTCCTTCCTCCTCTTCCTCTCTCCTTCCTCCCTCTCTCTCCTTCCTCTCTCCTTCCTCTCTCTCCTTCCTCTCTCTCTCCTTCCTCTCTCTCCTTCCTCTCTCTCTCCTTCCTCCCTCTCCTTCTCCTCCCTCTCCTTCCTCCCTCCCTCTCCTTCCTCTCTCTCCTTTCTTCTCCTTCCTCTCTCTCTCCTTCTCTCTCTCTCCTCCTTTCTCCTTTCCTCCCTCTCCTTCCTTCCTCTCTCCCTTCCTTCCCTCTCTTCTTCTCTCCTCCCTCTCTCCTTCCTCTCTCCTCTTCCTTCCTCTCTCTCTCCTTCCTCTCTCTCCTTCCTCTCTCTCCTCCCTCTCTCTCCTTCCTCCCTCTCTCCTTCCTCTCTCTCTTTTCTCCCTCTCTCCTTCCTCTCTCCTTCCTCCCTCTCCTTCCTCTCTCCTTCCTTCCTCTCCACCCACTCTCTTCCTCCCTCTCTCCTTCCTCCCTCTCTCCTCTCTCCTCCCTCTCTCCTTCCTCTCTCTCTCCTTCCTCTCTCTCCTTCCACCCTCTCTCCTTCCTCCCCTCCTCTCCTCTCCTTCCTCTCTCTCCCTTCCTCCCTCCCTCTCCTTCCTCCTCTCTCCTCTCGCCTCTCTCCTCTCTCCTTTCCTCCTCTCTCCTTTCCTCTCTCCTTCCTCCCTCCCTCTCCTTCCTTCCTCTCTCTCCTTCCTCCCTCTCTCCTTCCTCTCTCCTTCCTCCCTCTCCTTCCTCCCTCTCCTTCCTCTCTCTCCTTCCTCTCTCTCCTTCCTCTCTCTCCTTCCTCCCTCTCTCCTTCCTCCCTCTCCTTCCTCTCTCCTTCCTCTCTCTCCTTCCTCCCTCTCTCCTTCCTCCCTCTCCTTCCTCTCTCCTTCCTCTCTCTCCTTCCTCCCTCTCCTTCCTCTCTCTCCTTCCTCTCTCTCCTTCCTCCCTCTCCTTCCTCTCTCTCCTTCCTCCCTCTCCTGCTCCTCCCCTTCCTCTCTCTCTCCTCTCTTTCTTGTGACCTTCTTCCGTGACTCTTCCCTCTCTCTTTTAAATAACCTTCGCTCACACTTGCCTCTCCTTCTGTCTCCTCCTTCTCTCTCTTTCTCATGGCTTTCCTCTCTCTCACTCGCTTGTTCTTGCTCCTTCCCTCTCTCCTCCTTGCGGCTTTCTCTTCTTCCTTTTCTCTCTCTTTCCCTCTGTTTCTCATTCCTCTCACCGTCTTCTCTCCCTCCTTCCCCCTGTCTCGCTCTTCTTCTTTACTCCCTTTTCCCTCTCTCTTTCTTTCTCTTCTCTCCCTCTTTCCTTCTGTCTCTCCCTCTTCCCTCTCTCTTTCTCTCCCTCCTTCTGTCTCTCCCTCTTCCCTCTCTCTTTCTCTCCCTCCTTCTGTCTCTCCTTCTCGTGGCCTTCCTCTCTCTCGCTCTCTACCTCACCCTTTCTCTCTTGTTCTTGTGGCCTTCTTCTCACCCTACTCTCTCCCTCCTTCCCTCTCTCTGTCTCTTTTTCTATCTTTCTTGTGGCCTTCTTCTCTCCTTCTTCCCTCTCTTTCTCTCCTTCCTTCTGTCTCTCCTTCTCTCTCCTTCTTCTGGCCTTCCTCTCTCTCTCTCTCTCTCTCTCTCATAGTCTTCTTCTGTCCCTCCTTCCCTCTCTCTCTTTCTCTCCCTCCTGTTCCTCCTTTTCTCTCCTTCTCGCTGCCTTCTCTTCCTCCTTTCCTGTCTCATTCTCTCTCTCTTTCTCATAGCCCTCTTCACTCTTTTGACCCTCTTTCTCTCTCTTCCATCTCTCCTTTCTCTCTTTTTTGTGTCCTTAAATCCCTCTTATCCTCTCTCTTTCCCTCTCTCTTTCTCGTGTCTTCTCCTCACCCTCTTCTCTCCTTCCTTTCCCTCCTACCTTCTCCCGCTCTCTCTCCATCCTTCCCTCTCGTTCTCGTAGCCTTCTCTCCCTCCTTTCCTCTCTCTTTCTCACAGGCCCTCTGACCCCCCCTCTCTCTTTCTTATGGCCTTCTTCTCTCCCTCCTTTCCCCTCTTTCTGTCTTTCTCTCCCTCCTGTTTCTCCTTCCCTCTCCTTCTCATAGCCCTCTCTTCCTCCTTTCCTCTCTCATTCTCTCTCTCTTTCTCACAGGCCCTCTTCACTCCTTTGACCCTCATTCTCTCTCTCTCTTCCATCTCCCCTTTTCTCTCTTTCTTGTGTCCTTAAATCCCTCTTATCCTCTCTCTTTCCCTCTCTCTTTCTTATTGCCTTCTTCTCTTCCTCCTTCCTTCTCTCTCTTTCTCTCCCTCCTGTTTCTCCTTCCCTCTCCTTCTCATAGCCTTCTCTTCCTCCTTTCCTCTCTCATTCTCTCTCTCTTTCTAACAGACCCTCTTCACTCCTTTGACCCTCTCTCTCTCTTCCATCTCTCCTCTCTCTCTTTCTTGTGTCCTTCAATTCCTCTTATCCCCTCTCATCCTCTCTTTCTCGTGGCCCTCTCCTCGCCCCCTCTCTCCCCCTCTCCCCCCCTCCCTCCCCCCCTCCCCCGTCGCTGGATGAGAGCGGTGCTTGCGTGCGTAAAGGGAACAGAGGTGCGCTAAAAGCTGCTCCAGTCAAACACAGGCCTCTGGGGAGAGATCCAGACAAACAGCCCTGATTTACTCCAGGACTGAACTCAACCCCAGGGTAAAGAGGGGGAGGAGGGGGAGGGGGAGGGTGAGGGGGAGGGGGAGGAGGAGGAGGAGAACGAGAGACAGAGAGAGAAGAGGGAGAGAGAGAGGAGAAGTGAGGAGAAGAGAAGAGAGAGGAGGAGAGATCCAAACAAACAGCCCTGATTTACTCCAGGACTGAACTCAACCCCAGGGTAAAGGGGGGGAGGAGGGGGAGGACGTGAGGGTGAGGAGGAGAACGAGAGATAAAGAGAGAAGAGAGAGAGAAAGAGGAGAGGAGAGGAGAAGAGAGAGGAGGAAAGATCGAAACAAACAGCCCTGATTTACTCCAGGACTGAACTCAACCCCAGGGTAAAGGGGGGGAGGAGGGGGAGGACGGGCAGGGGGAGGAGGAGAACGAGAGACCGAGAGAGAGGAGAGGAGAGGAGAGGAGAGGAGAGGAGAGAGGAGAGGAGAAGAGAGAGGAGGAAAGATCCAGACAAACAGCCCTGATTTACTCCAGGACTGAACTCAACCCCAGGGTAAAGGGGGGGAGGAGGGGGAGGACGGGAAGGGTGAGGGTGAGGGTGAGGAGGAGAACAAGAGATAGAGAGAGAAGAGGAAGAGAGAGAGAGGAGAGGAGAGAGAGGAGAGATCCAGACAAACAGCCCTGATTTACTCCAGGACTGAACTGAATCCAAGGGTAAAGAGGGGGAGGAGGGGGAGAGAGAGAAGGAGGGAGGGAGGTGGGAGGGAGGAAGGGAGAGAGAGAGAGAAGAGGGAGAGAGAGAGGAGGAAAGATTCAAACAAACAGCCCTGATTTACTCCAGGACTGAAAGAGGGTGAGGGTGAGGACGAGGAACGAGAGAAGAGGGAGGAAGAGAAGAGGGGGAGAGAGGAGAGGAGGGGAGATCGAGAGAGAGGGAAAGAGATCGAAACAAACAGCCCTGATTTACTCCAGGACTGATCTGAACCAGAGGGTGAAGAGGGGGAGGAAGGTGAGGGCGAGGAGAGAGAGATAAAGAGAGAGATGGGGGAGGAGAGAGAGAAACAAACAGTCCTTGATTTGCTCCAGGACTGACCTGAACCAGAGGGTGAAGAGGGGGAGGAAAGAGAGAGGGGGGAGAGAGGGTCAGGAGGAGAGAGAGAGAGAGGGGAGGAGAGGAGGGAGAGATTCCCAGGTGAACGTTTAAATGTTAAGAGTGCAAAGTGTTTCACCTGCAGTGTCTCACCTAAAAAAATGCACTTTTTTGCATTTGTGTCACTTTTATTTGCATTTTTTGTCACTTTCAGTTGCATTTTTGTCACTTTTACTGCAGTTTTGTGGGGCTGTAATCCTTTAGTCGATTAATCGGTCGATGGTGTCTTAGTCGACCAACATTTTTAAGAGTCAACGAATAATTTATTTAGATTTAAAGGATTTTCATTGAAAAAACAAGAACATATGGAGTGAGTTTGCTGAATATTTTGGAGCTTCTTTGCACTTATCTGTAAAAATATCTGTTTTTGCATGAATTCCTCTGCACTTGTGTTCTTTTGAGTGCAGCTTCAATCAGAGTCATGGAAATACTTCATAGTTTTGATATATTTGTGCCACGCCCCCTTTTCGTCGATTAATCGGTCGATGGGGCAGGTCTTTAGTCGACTGCAACCCTACAGTTTTTAGTCGCATTTGTGTCACTTTAAGTTGCATTTTTGTCCCTTTTACTTGCATTTTTGTCCCTTTTACTTGGGTTTTTGTAGCTTTTAGTTGCGTTTGTTAGTTTTAGCTGCATTTTTGATGATTTCAATCACGTTTCAATGGTAGAGCTGCACGAATTGGGGAAAATATCTATAAAAACAAAACATATAAGTAAGTTTCGCCTGCAGTGTTTCATCTTAAAAAGCACTTTGACTCATGAATCATTTTAAACGTCTTTCTGTTGCCAGTTTGTTGGTTATTTCTCTTCTTAAACCACCCGCAGTGTTTTCCATTAATTCACTCCAGACTTTTTACCAAATCGTCTCCGTCAGAGCTGGAGCCAACACTTCAGACCCGTGGCTCCAATCCAGCTGATCAATTCCACGTAACGGCCTAATTAGTATTTTTATGAAGCTCTAAACATAATTATTTTATGATGGTCAAAATGCATGCAAGTTTAGCTGTTTGTTATTTCCAGAAGAATGTTTGTGTTAAGACAAACTGACCAAAAAACAAAACGGGAAATGAGTGTCTCACCTTCAAAATGCACTTTTTTACATTTGTGTCACTTTTAGTTGCTTTTTTAATTTATTTTTTTTATTTTTAGTTGTATTTTTGTTGCTTTCAATCAAATTTGTGTCATTTTTAGTTGCATTTTGGACGCTTTAAGTTGCATATTTGACACTCTTAGTCGCGTTTGTGACACTGTTACTTGCATTTTTTGTCGCTTTAAGTTACGTTTTTAGGCTTTTAGTCACATTTTTGTCACTTTTGGTTGCATTTGTGTTACTTTTAGTGGCATTTTGGACGCTTTAAGTTGCATATTTGACGCTTTTAGTCGAGTTTGTGACACTGTTACTTGTAGTTTTGTCGCTTTTAGTTGCGTTTTTATTGCTTTCAATCCCAGTTTTGTCGCTTGTAGTTACGTTTGTGTCACTTTTGGTTGCATTTTTATTGCTTTCAGTCAGTTTTTTCGCTTTTAGTAGAATTTGTGTCACTTGGTTGCATTTTGGATGCTTTAAGTTGTGTTTTTGAGGCTTTTAGTCACGTTTTTGTCACTTTTAGTTGTATTTTTATTCCTTTCAATCCCAGTTTTGTCGCTTTTAGTTGCGTTTGTGTCACTTTTGCCGCATTTTGGATGCTTTAAGTTGCAATTTGACGCTTTTAGTCGAGTTTGTGACACTTTTACTTGCATTTTTGTCGCTTTGAGTTTGTTTTTGAGGCTTTTAGTCACATTTTTGTCACTTTTGGTTGCATTTTTATTGCTTTCAGTCAGTTTTTTCGCTTTTAGTAGCATTTGTGTCACTTGGTTGCATTTTGGACGCTTTAAGTTGCAATTTGACGCTTTTAGTCGAGTTTGTGACACTTTTACTTGCATTTTTGTCGCTTTGAGTTTGTTTTTGAGGCTTTTAGTCACGTTTTTGTCACTTTTAGTTGTATTTTTGTTCCTTTCAATCCCAGTTTTGTCGCTTTTAGTTGCGTTTGTGTCACTTTTGTCGCATTTTTATCGCTTTCAATCAAAGTTTTGTCACTTTTAGTTGCGTTTGAGTCACTGAGTTGCATTTTGGATGCTTTAAGTTCCATATTTGACGCTTTTAGTCGAGTTTGTGACACTTTTACTTGTAGTTTTGTCGCTTTGAGTTTGTTTTTGAGGCTTTTAGTCACATTTTTGTCACATTTGGTTGCATTTTTATTGCTTTCAGTCACAGTTTTGCCGCTTTTAGTCATGTTTGTGTCACTTTTAGTTGCATTTTATTGCTTTCAGTTACAGTTTTGTCACCTTTAGTTGCATTTTTGTCACTTTTAGTTGCATTTTGGACGCTTTAAGTTGTGTTTTTGAGGCTTTTAGTACGTTTTTGTCACTTTTAGTTGCATTTTTATTCCTTTCAATCCCAGTTTTGTCGCTTTTAGTTGCGTTTGTGTCACTTTTGTCGCATTTTTATCGCTTTCAATCAAAGTTTTGTCGCTTTTAGTTGCGTTTGAGTCACTTTTAGTTGCATTTTGGACGCTTTAAGTTCCATATTTGACACTTTTAGTCGAGTTTGTGACACTGTTACTTGCATTTTTGTCGCTTTAAATTACGTTTTTGAGGCTTTTAGTCACATTTTTGTCACTTTTAGTTGCATTTTTGTCGCTTTAAGTTACGTTTTTTAGGCTTTTAGTCACATTTTTGTCACTTTTAGTTGCATTTTTGTCGCTTTAAGTGAACTAAAAGCCAAACAGAAAAGTGAAGATCTGAGTTTCGCCTGCAGTGTTTCATCTTAAAAAGCACTTTGACTCATGAATCATTTTAAACGTCTTTCTGTTGCCAGTTTGTTGGTTATTTCTCTTCTTAAACCACCCGCAGTGTTTTCCATTAATTCACTCCAGACTTTTTACCAAATCGTCTCCGTCAGAGCTGGAGCCAACACTTCAGACCCGTGGCTCCAATCCAGCTGATCAATTCCACGTAACGGCCTAATTAGTATTTTTATGAAGCTCTAAACATAATTATTTTATGATGGTCAAAATGCATGCAAGTTTAGCTGTTTGTTATTTCCAGAAGAATGTTTGTGTTAAGACAAACTGACCAAAAAACAAAACGGGAAATGAGTTTAGCCGGCGTGTCTCACCTTCAAAATGCACTTGTTTACATTTGTGTCACTTTTACTTGCTTTTTAAATTTATTTTTTGTTTTTAGTTGCATTTTTGTTGCTTTCAATCAAATTTGTGTCACTTTGTTGCATATTTGACACTTTTAGTTGCGTTTGTGACATTTTTACTTGTAGTTTTGTCGCTTTAAGTTGCGTTTTTAGTTACGTTTTTGTCACTTTTAGTTGCATTTTTATTGCTTTCAATCCCAGTTTTGTCACTTTTAGTTGCATTTTGGACGCTTTAAGTTGCAGATTTGACGCTTTTAGTCAAGTTTATGACACTTTTAGTTGCATTTTTGTCACTTTAAGTCGTGTTTTTGAGGCTTTTAGTCACATTTGTGTCACTTTTAGTTGCATTTTTATTGCTTTCAGTCACAGTTTTGTCGCTTTTAGTTGCATTTTTGTCACCTTAAGTTGCATTTTGGATGCTTTAAGTTCCATATTTGACACTTTTAGTCGAGTTTGTGACACTTTTACTTGCATTTTTGTCGCTTTGAGTTTGTTTTTGAGGCTTTTAGTCACATTTTTGTCACATTTGGTTGCATTTTTATTGCTTTCAGTCACAGTTTTGCCGCTTTTAGTCACGTTTGTGTCACTTTTAGTTGCATTTTATTGCTTTCAGTTACAGTTTTGTCACCTTTAGTTGCATTTGTGTCACTTTTAGTTGCATTTTGGACACTTTAAGTTGTGTTTTTAAGGCTTTTAGTCACGTTTTTGTCACTTTTAGTTGCAAATTTATTACTTTCAATCCCAGTTTTGTCGCTTTTAGTTGCGTTTGTGTCACTTTTGTCACATTTTTATTGCTTTCAATCAAAGTTTTGTCGATTTTAGTTGCGTTTGAGTCACTTTTAGTTGCATTTTGGATGCTTTAAGTTGCAGATTTGACGCTTTTAGTCGAGTTTGTGACACTTTTACTTGCATTTTTGTTGCTTTGAGTTTGTTTTTGAGGCTTTTAGTCACATTTTTGTCACTTTTGGTTGCATTTTTATTGCTTTCAGTCACAGTTTTGTCGCTTTTAGTTGCATTTGTGTCACTTTTAGTTGCATTTTGGACGCTTAAAGTTGCATATTTGATGCTTTTACTCGAGTTTGTGACAGTTACTTGCATTTTTGTCGCTTTAAGTTACGTTTTTTAGGCTTTTAGTCACATTTTTGTCACTTTTAGTTGCAGTTTTGTCGCTTTAAGTGAACTAAAAGCCAAACAGAAAAGTGAAGATCTGAGTTTCGCCTGCAGTGTTTCATCTTAAAAAGCACTTTGACTCATGAATCATTTTAAACGTCTTTCTGTTGCCAGTTTGTTGGTTATTTCTCTTCTTAAACCACCCGCAGTGTTTTCCATTAATTCACTCCAGACTTTTTACCAAATCGTCTCCGTCAGAGCTGGAGCCAACACTTCAGACCCGTGGCTCCAATCCAGCTGATCAATTCCACGTAACGGCCTAATTAGTATTTTTATGAAGCTCTAAACATAATTATTTTATGATGGTCAAAATGCATGCAAGTTTAGCTGTTTGTTATTTCCAGAAGAATGTTTGTGTTAAGACAAACTGACCAAAAAACAAAACGGGAAATGAGTTTAGCCGGCGTGTCTCACCTTCAAAATGCACTTGTTTACATTTGTGTCACTTTTACTTGCTTTTTAAATTTATTTTTTGTTTTTAGTTGCATTTTTGTTGCTTTCAATCAAATTTGTGTCACTTTGTTGCATATTTGACACTTTTAGTTGCGTTTGTGACATTTTTACTTGTAGTTTTGTCGCTTTAAGTTGCGTTTTTAGTTACGTTTTTGTCACTTTTAGTTGCATTTTTATTGCTTTCAATCCCAGTTTTGTCACTTTTAGTTGCATTTTGGACGCTTTAAGTTGCAGATTTGACGCTTTTAGTCAAGTTTATGACACTTTTAGTTGCATTTTTGTCACTTTAAGTCGTGTTTTTGAGGCTTTTAGTCACATTTGTGTCACTTTTAGTTGCATTTTTATTGCTTTCAGTCACAGTTTTGTCGCTTTTAGTTGCATTTTGTCACCTTAAGTTGCATTTTGGATGCTTTAAGTTCCATATTTGACACTTTTAGTCGAGTTTGTGACACTTTTTACTTGCATTTTTGTCGCTTTGAGTTTGTTTTTGAGGCTTTTAGTCACATTTTTGTCACATTTGGTTGCATTTTTATTGCTTTCAGTCACAGTTTTGCCGCTTTTAGTCACGTTTGTGTCACTTTTAGTTGCATTTATTGCTTTCAGTTACAGTTTTGTCACCTTTAGTTGCATTTGTGTCACTTTTAGTTGCATTTTGGACACTTTAAGTTGTGTTTTTAAGGCTTTTAGTCACGTTTTGTCACTTTTAGTTGCAAATTTATTACTTTCAATCCCAGTTTTGTCGCTTTTAGTTGCGTTTGTGTCACTTTTGTCACATTTTTATTGCTTTCAATCAAAGTTTTGTCGATTTTAGTTGCGTTTGAGTCACTTTTAGTTGCATTTTGGATGCTTTAAGTTGCAGATTTGACGCTTTTAGTCGAGTTTGTGACACTTTTACTTGCATTTTTGTCGCTTTGAGTTTGTTTTTGAGGCTTTTAGTCACATTTTTGTCACTTTTGGTTGCATTTTTATTGCTTTCAGTCACAGTTTTGTCGCTTTTAGTTGCATTTGTGTCACTTTTAGTTGCATTTTGGACGCTTAAAGTTGCATATTTGATGCTTTTACTCGAGTTTGTGACAGTTACTTGCATTTTTGTCGCTTTAAGTTACGTTTTTTAGGCTTTTAGTCACATTTTTGTCACTTTTAGTTGCAGTTTTGTCGCTTTAAGTGAACTAAAAGCCAAACAGAAAAGTGAAGATCTGAGTTTCGCCTGCAGTGTTTCATCTTAAAAAGCACTTTGACTCATGAATCATTTTAAACGTCTTTCTGTTGCCAGTTTGTTGGTTATTTCTCTTCTTAAACCACCCGCAGTGTTTTCCATTAATTCACTCCAGACTTTTTACCAAATCGTCTCCGTCAGAGCTGGAGCCAACACTTCAGACCCGTGGCTCCAATCCAGCTGATCAATTCCACGTAACGGCCTAATTAGTATTTTTCTGAAGCTTTAAACATAACGATTTTCTTCCTGCACCTTCAGACCTCCTCAAAAAGTGTCAGTCAATATTTCTAACCACTCTGGATCAATGCACGTCTCTATTATGAAGCCGCTCTCCCTCTTCTGCGCTGTTTGTTTATAAATCCGTGGCCTCGTCGCTGGAAATGCTGGCGCGGCGCTGCACAAACCCCTTCAGAAACGTTGGGTGCAGCACCTTTGGGTGAGAGGCCGCGTTTCGGTTCCACTGTATAATTTTCCCATTTGTTCAAGTCTCTGCAAACACAGCAGCCATTGTACAGGCTCGGCACAGACACAGGTGCTTTCCCCTCTCCATCCATCTTTGTTTCTCGTCTAGAAGTATGTCTTTGTGTGTCGGGGGTTTGCAGGGTAAGGAGGAGGAGGAGTTCATTGATACGAAAAGCGATAGTCGAGCTGCACGATTTGGGCAAAATATCTAAATGAAAGAGCACACAGCAAAAAATGTAAATCTATCCGAGCTTAAAATGGCTTGAATTTATCATTTTTATCTGGATTTGAGTAGATTTGACTCAGTGAGATTTAATTGCTGATGTGATGCAGAATATTTCACTGGTTTCAAAGTATTTCTGGCTGATAATGATAATAATTTAACTTAAAATAAGAAAACACATTTGTCAGTGGAGCAAGTAAAATGATCTTAACCCAGTGACAGATAATTTGGATTGAAATAAGAAATAATGTGTTGAAACAAGTCAGAAATGGTTTGAAACAAGTCAAATAATCTAGTTCCATCAAATAAAAAGTCTTAACTCATCTTAACGAATCAAACGTCGGAAATTCAGATTAATATCTTGAAATCAACACACGACATTTCATCTAGAACTTAATTATTTGCAGTACAAGAGCTGTAATCCTTTAGTCCCTTGATTTTGTGCCGGGGAACACTAGCGTGCCTTGAAGTTTTGTTTGGTCTGCCTTGAAAAAATGTGACAAATGCTAATGTAATTGACTGATTTACCATTTTTGAGCGTTCTGAGCAACTTCTGCCTAAAAAAAAGAGCGCAATAACAACAACAATACATTGCAACATCACTTTTTGCCTCATTATGTACCGTACTTTTTTACTAAATGGTCTGATTTCATAATGTTTTAGTAGTAGGTGGTGTGCCGTGGTATCTTTTAAACCCTAAAAGTGTGCCACGACTCAAAAAAGGATGAAAAACACGGCTTTAGTCATTGTGATTAATTGGTCGATGGTGTCTTAATCCAGTGTTTCCCAACCAGGGGTACGGGGACCCCTTGGTACATGGGCAATTACCAGGGGGCACTTGGAATGGTTTCAGATTTTAAAAGATGATGAAATGTACTTTTATCTTAATGAAAAAACTGTCATTAGTTGTAAATTAAAAACATTTTTGAAGTATCTTGGACCATAAATAGAAGTAAAACAAAAAATATGATAGTAATAATTACAATAGGCAACTTATAAACCTGTATACTTGTCTGAAACTCAAGTTAAGGGGTACTCCGAGCATGAGACACAGCTTAGGGGGTATAAATAGTTATCTTTTCTTTTTTTTTTTTGGTATAAATTCCTGTGCAGTTGGGTCTTTTGGTTGCATTAACTCAACTTCCTCTTGAGTGCAGTTTGGGACACTTTTGCCGCACCTCTTTTAGTCGACAAATCGGTCGATAGGACAGGTCTTTCATAGATCAAGAATGTCTTTAGTCGACTCCAGCCCTAGAAAGAGTCTTGTGTTTTGAAATGTTTGTGTCCCATTTAGTTGCATTTTAATCACATCTTTATCATATTTGCATTGTTGTCTATTTTAGTTTGTGTTTGTCGATTTTAGTCGTGTTTTTGTAGTTTTTAGTTGGATTTTTGGTGCATTTTAGTTGCATTTTTGTCATTTTTAGTCTTGTTTTTAGTGCTTTTAGTCACGTTTTTGCCGCTTTTACTTGTATCTAAGGTTAAGGTACACTTTATTGTCCTCGTAGGTAAATTTGTCCTCTGCATTTGACCCATCCTTCAGTGCGCCCAAGGACCATCTCCAGTTTGTACTAGTCTTGGTCAGGACTCTCTGCTGGAGCATTTTGACCTCTTGTGCATGTTTTGGGTTGATGGGGGAAATCAGAGCACGCAGAGGAAACTGTAACAAATCCCACCCAGAGAAACGTGCAAACTCCACAGAGAGGGGCCCGGTCTCGGTCGGGAATCGATCCCTTTCATGCTGTGAGACAAAAGTGCTAACCCTCCGACAAGAGGGAGAAAGAGGGAGAAAGAGGGAGAGAGAAGAGGCGGCCGGTGTGTGTCAGATTTACGACGTGGAGCGCTCGGCCGTAGATCTGAGCGACAGCTGCAGAGACGGACAGAAGCATCGTGTCACCGAGGACAGGACTGACCATCTATTAGAGAGAGAGAGGGGGGAGAGAGGGAGAGAGAGGGGAGAAGAGAGAGGGAGAGAGAGACAGAGGGGGAAGAAGAGAGGAAGAGAGAGAAAGGGAATCTGATCGACAGCTGCAGAGACGGACAGAAGCATCGTGTCACTGAGGACAGGACTGACCGTCTATTAGAGAGAGAGAGGGGGGAGAGGGGGGGAGAAGAGAGAGAGAGGGAGAGAGAGAGAGAGACAGACGGGGAAGAAGAGAGAGAGACAGAGGGGGAAAAAGAGAGGAAGAGAGAGAAAGGGGATCTGAGGGACAGCTGCAGAGACGGACAGAAGCATCGTGTCACCGAGGACATGACTGACCATCTATTAGAGAGAGAAGGGGGAGAGAGGGAGAGAGGGGGGAGAGGGGGAAGAAGAGAGAGAGGGGGGAGAAGAGAGAGACAGAGGAAGAAGAGTAGAGAGACAGAGAGAGAGGGAGAGAGAGGGGGGGTAAGAGGGAGACAGAGATGGAGAAAGAAGAGGAACAGGGAGAGAGAAGAGAGGGGGAGAGAGAGAGAGGAGGAAGAAGAGCGAGAGGGAGACAGAGAAAGGGGATCAGAGAGACAGCTGCAGAGACAGACAGAAGCATCATGTCACCGAGGACAGGACTGACCATCTATTAGAGCAGTGGTTCTTAAACTAGGGGTCGCGACCCCAAGTGGGGTCGCCAAATTATTTTTCCAGTCGTGAATTAACATGCTATTTTGTGAGGTGAAACTATGAAAAAAACATATATATACAAATTCAGAGCTGCTGTTTTCGCATTCCTAGGCGCTGTGTGTGCTTAGAGCTTAAATTCTTGTCCCGAGCCGGAACCGGCCCGAAACCGACCCGTCAGAGCGGGGCTCGTGCGGTCAGAGCGGGGCTCGTGCGGTCAGAGCGGGGCTCGTGCGGTCTGTGAGCGGGGCTCGTGCGGTCAGAGCGGGGCTCGTGCGGTCTGTGAGCGGGGCTCGTGCGGTCAGAGCGGGGCTCGTGCGGTCAGAGCGGGGCTCGTGCGGTCTGTGAGCGGGGCTCGTGCGGTCAGAGCGGAGCTCGTGCGGTCTGTGAGCGGGGCTCGTGAGCTCCGTGAACTGGACTCGTGAGGTCCGTGAGCGGGGCTCGTGCGGTCTGTGAGCGGGGCTCGTGCGGTCTGTGATCGGGGCTCGTGCGGTCCGTGAGCGGAGCTCGTGCGGTCAGAGCGCGGCTCGTGCGGTCTGTGGCGGGGCTCGTCGCGGTCCGTGGCGGGGCTCGTGCGGTCAGAGCGGGGCTCGGCGGTCTGTGAGCGGAGCTCGTGCGGTCAGAGCGGAGCTCGTGCGGTCAGAGCGGAGCTCGTGCGGTCAGAGCGGGGCTCGTCTGCGGTCTGTGGCGGGGCTCGTCGCGATCCGTGGCGGGGCTCGTGCGGTCAGAGCGGGGCTCGTGCGGTCTGTGAGCGGGGCTCGTCGCGGTCCGTGGCGGGGCTCGTGCAGTCAAGCGGGGCTCGTCGCGGTCAGAAGCGGGGCTCGTCGCGGTCAGAAGCGGGGCTCGTCGCGGTCTGTAGGCGAGGGCTCGTGCGGTCAGAGCGGGGCTCGTCGCGGTCTGTGGCGGGCTCGTCGCGGTCAAGCGGGCTCGTCGCGGTCAGAAGCGGGGCTCGTGCGGTCTGTGAGCGGGGCTCGTGCGGTCAGAGCGCTGCTCGTGCGGTCTGTGAGCGGGGCTCGTGAGCTCCGTGAACTGGACTCGTGAGGTCCGTGAGCGGGGCTTGTGCGGTGTGTGAGCGGGGCTCGTGCGGTCTGTGAGCGGGGCTCGTGCGGTCCGTGAGCGGAGCTCGTGCGGTCAGAGCGGGGCTCGTGCGGTCTGTGAGCGGGGCTCGTGCGGTCCGTGAGCGGGGCTCGTGCGGTCAGAGCGGGGCTCGTGCGGTCAGAGCGGGGCTCGTGCGGTCTGTGAGCGGGGCTCGTGAGCTCCGTGAACTGGACTCGTGAGGTCCGTGAGCGGGGCTCGTGCGGTCCGTGAGCGGGGCTCGTGAGGTCCGTGAACTGGACTCGTGAGGTCCGTGAGCGGGGCCCGTGCGGTCAGAGTGGGGCTCGTACGGTCAGAGCGGGGCTCGTGCGCTCCGTGAACGGCGTGGTTCATCATTCAAACCCGCTTCTGCGCTTCAGGTCTTCCGCTCCTCACAGCGCCTTTTGCGTGCGCTCCCTGTCCACATCCTCCAGACAGTTTCACTCAGATGATGGAGAAAAGTCCCACCTGAGGCTGGGCCTCATGGCTCCTGTCGGTCCACGCCTTTTACTCTCTATCTCTTCACAAAATCACAGAGGGCTCTGGCTCACTGCCTTGACGAGAAGAGCTCAACCTCTAACTCATCCTAACTAACTCATCCTAACTAACTCGTCCTAACTATTTTGTGCTAACTAACTTGCCCCAGACAAGGACCGAGATGTGTCCAATACTAATTTTCTCTATAACCTGCGCAGCCTGACCTGCAACTCCAGTTTTATGTACATTTCTAAGCATATTATTTCATGTACAATTTTAAGTGTTTTAGTTTATATACATTGTAAGTGCATAGTTGACATTGAAATCTGTCAGATATAAGGCCATCAGTGAAGTGCAAGTGAAAGTTAGTTATACTTAGGTTGTATATAAGTTATTCTTTAGGGACCGTCAACAAGTTACTGCTGTACAGTGAGGTAAAGAAAATAAAATCCCACAGTACTTTTTTTTGTAGGGCATTTGACCCAGTGACCCCTGTATTTTATAGACATAAATACAACATTATTTAGTGTATTATTTAATGTCATAATTATTCAGTGTTTATTTGTTCACTTTGTTCGCTTTGTTCCACTTCTTGTGAAATAAATTCTTGTAGTTCTTACATTGCCAGTTGGTTTTTAGTTGATTTAGTTTGACGGAATGACAAAAACCTTTTGAGAGAGTGTCAATAACTATAGGTCTGCCCAAAATCGGCGTGGGAGTACTGTGGGGTCGCCAGACCTCACAAGATTTTTTTGTGGGGTCCCCAGACAAAAAGTTTAAGAACCACTGTATTAGAGAGAGAGGGGGGAGAGAGGGAGAGAGAGAGGGAGACAGAGGGGGAAGAAGAGAGAGAGGGAAGAGGAAGAGAAAGAGAGAAATGGGATCTGAGCAACAGCTGCAGAGATGGACAAAAGCGTTGTGTCATGGAGGAAAGGACTGAGAGAGAGAGGGAGAGAGGGGTGGAGAAGAGAGAGAGAGAGAGAGAGAGAGAGAGAAGGGGAAAGAGAGAAAGGCAGGGAAGGGGAGGGAGAGAGGAGGGGAGAAGAGAGAGAAATAGAAGAAGGGGAGAGAGAGGATGAGAGAGGGAAGGGGAAAGAGAGAGAGACAGGGAAGGGGAGAGGTAGAGCGAGACAGAGAGAAAGGGGGGAGGGAGGGAGAGGGAGAGAGAGACAGAGGGGGAAGAAGAGAGAGAGGGAAGAGGAAGAGAGAGAGAAAGGGGATCTGAGCGACAGCTGCAGAGACGGACGAAGCGTCGTGTCACCGAGGACAGGACTGAGAGAGAGAGGGAGAGAGGGGGGGAGAAGAGAGAGAGAGAGAGAGAAGGGGAAAGAGAGAAAGGCAGGGAAGGGAGGGAGAGAGGAGGGGAGAAGAGAGAGAAATAGAAGAAGGGGAGAGAGAGGATGAGAGAGGGAAGGGGAAAGAGAGAGAGACAGGGAAGGGGAGAGGTAGAGCAAGACAGAGAAAGGGGGGGAGAGGGAGAAGGGGAAAGAAAGAGAGAGGAAGGGGGGAGAGAGGGAAAAAGAGAGAGAGAGAGAGAAAACAAAAGGGGAGAAAAGAGAAAAAACAAAAGAAAAACAAAAAAGAAACCCAAGAGTCTGCCCCACACCGTCTTGTCTTAGCTCATCATTGACACATGTTTTCGATGTTTTTGACGGTCGATGGGTGACACATGTTTTCGATGTTTTTGACGGTCGATGGGTGACACATGTTTTCGATGTTTTTGACGGTCGATGGGTGACACATTTTTTCGATGTTTTTGACGGTCGATGGGTGACACATGTTTTCGATGTTTTTGACGGTCGATGGGTGACACATGTTTTCGATGTTTTCGATGTTTTTGGTCGATGGGTGACACATGTTTTCGATGTTTTTGGCGGTCGATGTGTGACACATGTTTTCGATGTTTTTGAAGGTCGATGGGTGACACAATTTTTCGATGTTTTTGACGGTCGATGGGTGACACATGTTTTCGATGTTTTTGACGGTCGATGGGTGACACATGTTTTCGATGTTTTTGACGGTCGATGGGTGACACATGTTTTCGATGTTTTTGACGGTCGATGGGTGACACATGTTTTCGATGTTTTTGACGGTCGATGGGTGACACATGTTTTCGATGTTTTTGACGGTCGATGGGTGACACATGTTTTCGATGTTTTTGACGGTCGATGGGTGACACATGTTTTCGATGTTTTTGACGGTCGATGGGTGAATAATAAACTCCTGATGTGAGTCCAGCGCCGCAGCAGAACTTCAGGTTGAACTCTGTGTGACATGAATCTTATTTTAGGGCTAATATTTCTCGTGTCTTTACAGGTTTCATAAATTTGTGAAAGCAGCTGTGCCAGTGGCCTTAAACGCAGCAGTGAAGGGAGCGAGCGAGCGAGGATGAAGGATGGCATTTAGAGAGAGAGAGGGGGGAGGGAGGGGGAGGGAGGGGAGATTTAGAGACATAAGGAGAGGCCAGAGGAGAGACGAGACACAAGCGCTCATAAATCCAACCGAATGACAAAGTGCAGAGAGGAGCGGCTGAAATACAACTGACAGGAGAGAGAGGGGGAGAGAGGGAGGGAGGGAGAGAGAAGGGAGAGAGAGAGAGAGGGGGAGGGAGAGAGAAGGGAAAGAGAGGGAGGGAGAGAGAGGAGAGAGAGAGAGGAGAGAGAGAGAGAGAAAGAGAGAGAGACGGTGGGAGAGAGGGAGAGAGGGAGGGAGAGAAAGAGGAGAGAGAGGGAGGGAGAGGAGACCGGCTGAAATACAACTGACAGGAGAGAGAGGGGTAGAGAGAGAGAAAGAGAGGGGGAGAGAGAGAGAGGGAAGGAGGGGGAGAGAGAGGGAGGAAGAAAGAGAGATAGAGAGAGAGAGAGAGAGGGGAGAGAGAGGGGGGGTGGAGAGAGAGAGTAGAGAGAACAGGAGGGAGAGTGAGAGGAGAGAGAGCGGGAGGGAGAGGGGGAGAGGGAGGGAGGAGAGAGAGAGAGAAGAGAGAGAGAAGAGAGAGAGGGGGAGAGAGAGGGAGGAGAGAGGGAGGGAGAGGGAGGGAGAGAGAGAGAGAGGGGGGAGAGAGAGAGAGAGAGAGAAGAGAGAGGGGGGGTGGAGAGAGAGAAGAGAGAGAGGGGGGTGGATAGGGAGAGAGAGGGAAGGAGGGAGAGAGAGAGGAGAGAGAGAGAGGGAGGGAGAGAGGTGGAAGGGAGAGGGAGAGAGAGGGGGAGAGGAGAGAGGGAGGGAGAGAGAAAGAGAGATGGAGAGAGAGAGGGAAGGAGAAGGGCGGGAGCAAAAGGGAGGGGAGAGAGAGGGAGGGGGAGGGAGGGGGGGGGAGAGGGGGGGTGGAGAGAGAGGGAGAGGGAAGGAAAGAGACAGAGAGAAGGAGAGAGAAAGAGAGGGAGAAAGAAGGGGGGAGAGAGAGTGAGAGGAGAGAGACAGAAGGAGAGATAGAAGAGGAGAGCGATAGAGAGAGAAGGAAAGAGAAGGAGAGAGAGGGAGAAGGAAGGGGAGAGAGAGAGAAGCAAGAGATAGAGAGAAGGAATCAGAGAGAGAGAGAAAGAGGAGAAAGGGAAAAAAAGGAAGGAGAGAGAGGGAGAGAGAGAGAGAAGGAAGAACAGAGAGAGAGAGCGAGTCCTTTAGTAAGTGACACAGCACATATTGTCAGGTGTGACCCGGTGTGGCTCGTGTTCAGAGACATTTGTTCTGGATCAGACTTGAAGGCCGGACCAAAGAGCAGCACATTAAAGGACACGCTACACATACATTACTCCTGGAGCCTCTGACCGCGTTACAGCTCCGCCCCATCGTCAAAAACATGGCCGCAGCTGCGTTTAGATTAAGACCTGCTTGTTTCGTTAATCCTGTTTACGAGGTCGTCTTCTCTGAGCCTCACAAAAACACTCCAGAGGTCTCTCACGTTGGAGCTTCTCGGATCGTTTCTGTAGATGGTGTTTCCACGTGCAGGGCCTGGATCATGGAGACACAACAAATGTCTTCTTTCTTTAAATAGAATCTAAATGGGAAGATCTCAGTGATTCATAAAAAGACGTTTAATAATTCCAAGTTTGTGATTTTAAGATGTGGCTAAAGCTAAATGGGAAACTACTTCCTGTTTGTCCTCTGCTTTTTCTGTGTTTATTTCCCTTCTCTGCAAAGTCTCTACGCCGCGTTTAAATCTTTAACAAAAGTAACACAAACACACACACAAAAAACCCCGCAACAAAACCATGACTGAAAAAAGACCAAACTTGACTAAAAATGCAACTAAAACGAACAAAAATGCAACTAAAACACGCCTAACAGTGAAGAAATGTGACTAAAACTAAAAACTAACTAAACCTCCTGAGTGATACTTTTTAATCCTGAGGCAGACGTCAGCGATGCACAAAAATATGTTTAGTAATTCCAAGTTTGTGTCTGTGAGACGTGGCTAAAGTAAACAGGAAACTACTTCCTGTTTGGCCTTTTTCTGCATTTATTTCCTTCTCTGCGAAGACTCTACGCCATATTTTAATCTATAAAACATGACTAAAAACAACAACAAAAAATGCAACAAAAAGCGACAAAAAGGTGACTGAAAAAAGACAAAACACGACTAAAAATGCAACTAAAACACTATTTATAGTCGATGTAAACCCTCATTCGTCCAGGTGTGGTCCATCGTAGAAAGGGGTTCCCCAACTGGGCCTTTAACAAAGTCAGAAGAGCCAAGAAACAGGACAGAAAGGATAAAGACCCCAGCAGAAGGGGGGTCACTATCCCTTATGTCTCGGGCTTGTCTGAGAAGTTTCAAAGGATTTTTAGACACGACATCCCGGTTTATTTCAAACCTGGCAACACACTTAAACAGAAACTGGTCCACCCGAAAGACAAGAGGCCGACAGAGAAACAGAGCAATGTAGTTTATTCGATAGAGTGCAGTGAGGACAGTTGTAAAGAACGTTACATAGGAGAGACCAAACAGCCACTGCACAAAAGGCTGTACCAACACAGAAGATCTACCTCCACCGGACCGCAGAGTGCAGTCCATCTGCACCTTAAAGCTACAAATCACTCGTTTGAGGACAGTGAGGTGAAGATATTGAGCAGAGAGAAGAACTGGTTTGAAAGAGGAGTAAAGGAGGCCATTTTTGTAAAAAGAGAAAATCCTTCTCTAAACAGGAATGGGGGCTTAAGATTTAATTTAGCCAAAATTTATGACACCATCCTAACACCCTGGTCCAGATCAATAGACCAGTCAAATGCTAATGAGGTAATCAGCAGTGAGGAGGGAGCAACAGCCAGCTATCAATAGAACAATAGACCTTAGTCACAGGTGAAACTGGGTGAGGCCAACTATTGATCAAACAAGACAGACCAATTAATCAAGTCCCAGGTGACAAACAAACAAATTTCTAACAAAGACAGGTTTTCAGTGACTCCTCCCTGGGGGCAGGACTCCCAGTACTCAGAGTAGCATATAAGCCCGAGTTCCCACACCAGCTCTCTGATTGACAATGACTTTTGGATAAAAGTCGAAACATCTCGATATTTAAACGGCGTCCGGATGACAACCTCTGAAACCCTTTCTACTATTTATAGTGTTTTAGTTGCATCTGCATCTTGCAAATACTTTTTAATCGTGAGGCAGATGTCAGCGATTCACAAAAAGACTTTCAGTAATCCCAGGTTTGTCTGTGATGTGGCTAAAGCTAAAGTAAACAGGAAACTACTTCCACTTTAGCCGCTATAACTGCTAGCCGCGATTGACTTCATTTGGCTGGAGCCAAACACTATGAGTGGCGACACATTCCCATAGTCCATCGATATGTACGGTCTATGGAAGGGTCCGCCGTGATCGACCTGCTCCAAGTCCTGGAGACGATACAATGCTGTGCTGTAGTCTGTTTGTCCCTGGCTTTGGCTCCTGTACCACACCGAAACCGAGCGCTACTCACTGTAAAGTCAAATTAGCCATTCAGAATCCAGATTTTACACAAGAACCTTCTAGAAATGACTCGAACTCCAACTGACTACGAAACTTTGAGCCCCAGACGAGTCAATTAAACCCTAAAGAAGTTCCTGTACGTTTATTTCGCTTAATTACTCTTCGGCGTAGCATCAGAGATGGAGCGACGAGGGCGAGAGCAGAGGGGGGTTTGGAGCCGTGACAGCCTCGTGTTTCCGTTGCGACTCGTGAGTTTCAAAGCCTCGTCTGATCAAAGCCGCCGCACACGTTCCTTTATGTCACCCGCAGATCGTCGCTCTGAAGATCCAGGAGTTTTAATGTTCCTTCATCAAACGAGGCGTCACAAAAGAACGACACGCGCGACGACTGGAAATATGTGTGTGGGTAAAAATACAAAATAAAGCGCCTGATTTCGGGAATGTTCGGTGTAATCGCCTGGATATGTCAGTTATTCGTAGGAAGATGGTTTTTGCTTGAGAAACTGTGGCGTTTTCAGTGATATTACTTTGATATCGTTCATCTTGTCTTCAGTTTATGATGTTTACTGTTTATCTTGATTTCTTCTAGTCAAACAATGTTATAAGTGTTTTTTTTTTTTTCACAGTATAACTAGGGCTGGGTGATGGTGGTTAAAAAATGTTATCCCGATTTTCTTGGGGCCAGATCATGGTTTCTATTTTATCACGATTCATGTTCACTTTGTATTTTTCTGTTGCCTTTAATAGAGCTGCATCATTTAAGAAAAATATCTAATTGTGATTTTTCTGACCAGTGCGATTTTAATAATAGGATTCAATTCAAATTCACATTTTAAACACAATTTTGTTGCTTTTAGTCACAGTTTGGTCACATTCTGCTGTGTTTGTCATATTTGAACGCGTCTTTGTCACTTTTAGTCGCGTCTTGAGTGCCGTTTTGGTCAGATACACCGAGATACTTCATAGCTTTGATATACTTTTGCCACACCCCCTTTTAGTCGACTAATCGGTGATGATTGCAGCCTGTTCAAATGCATTTTCAGTGAGTTTTCGGTTGGTTTTTAGTGAGTTTTCAGTGGTTTTTCGGTGTGCTTTCTGTGGGTTTTCGGTGAGTTTTCAGTGAGTTTTCGGTGGGTTTTCGGTGGATTTTCAGTGAATTTTTAGCGGGTTTTCATTGTATTTTCGGCGAGTTTTCAGTGGGTTTTCAGTGAGTTTTCAGTGGGTTTTCAGTGGCTTTTTGGTGGGTTTTCAGTGATTTTTCGGTGGGTTTTCATTGGCTTTTTGGTGGCTTTTCAGTGAGTTTTCAGTGGCTTTTCATTGGATTTTCAGCGAGTTTTCGGTGGGTTTTCAGTGAGTTTTCAGTGAGTTTTCAGTGAGTTTTCAGTGGCTTTTCAGTGGCTTTTCAGTGGGTTTTCAATGAATTTTCAGCGGCTTTTCATTGGATTTTCAGCAAGTTTTCGGTGGGTTTTCAGTGGCTTTTCGGTGGGTTGTCAGTGGCTTTTCGGTGGGTTTTCAGTGAATTTTCAGCGGGTTTTCATTGTATTTTCGGCGAGTTTTCAGTGGGTTTTCAGTGAGTTTTCAGTGGCTTTTCGGTGGCTTTTTGGTGGGTTTTCAGTGGTTTTTCGGTGGATTTTCAATGGCTTTTTGGTGGGTTTTCAGTGAATTTTCAGCGCCTTTTCATTGGATTTTCAGCGAGTTTTCGGTGGGTTTTCAGTGAGTTTTCAGTGGCTTTTCGGTGGGTTTTCAGTTAATTTTCAGTGGCTTTTCATTGGATTTTCAGCGAGTTTTCTTTGACTTTCCATGTGGCCTGCGGTGGCGCGTCTCGCTGGACTCTGATTGGGCCCCGCGGCCGCTCAGACCTCGGTGATTCAGACCAGACTCAGAGCCTTTGGGGCGCTCCTGCCGGCACGTCACTGCACTCAGACCTGACGAGCCACGCTGACCCGACACAAAAGAGCTCCAGAGAGGGAGCCAGAACGAGAGCAAATCAGGCTCTTTTTCTTTTGCAAAACACCGTTCTTCTCGTTCGATTTGTTATACATTAGAACATACCTGTCAGAGTGTCAATGAACAAAACTCGGTAAAAGCAGATCATTTAGAAGTCGGTCAGAGCTTTTGAATTAAACCTTGTACTGCGTGCCTATCCTGACCCGGCAGACACAACGAATCTTTTACATTTTTATCCTGATTTTCACAAGTCAAGGAAAAATGCCATTGAAAGAATTAATCTTGCACTTAAGAAGAAAATGTTACTTTTATGAGACAGAAGAAGGGTGTTTTTCTTTTTACCTTTAAGCCCAAACTGGAGAAAATTTATTTATTTTTAACTTTTAAAAAGTGCAGATGATTCATTTGATTTTCTTTTTGTATTACAACTTTGATTCATTTCAAAGACACTATTAGGAAAATGGCTCACAGATGAAATATGTCAACAAGGTAATCACATCTCAAATGATCACAGTTGTATTTGCAAGATAAAACCAGATGAGCTGTAATTTAAGCAATACATCCCACTTAGAGCTGGGGAATTTCACTTTTTTTTCTTTTAAAAGGACACATATTCTGCTTGTGACTTTTATTTAGTTTTTAACTAAAATGTCATACAATGTCATCTGGAGCTGCATTTAACTTCATTCACGCTGTTGTGAGGAATGTTGCTGCTCTCCGACCATCAAAAACACTTCCTGCTGAGCTCCTTTGATCACTGACGGTTTTATACATCATTTATCCAAGAATCTTCAGAGCATTTCTGCCTCTAAACACGATCACTGCTGCTGCTAACCTGACCATAGCGTGTCACGCAGTCTCATGAAGGATAACATAATTAATGTATGCATCTGGCTGCATACACTCACTGTCAGTGCAAACAGGAGAGAATCTTGTTCAGTTAGTGCATAATAAAAAATGTTGTTTTGTTTCAAAACAAGAGATGGCAAATTTAAGGTACTCAAGAGCATGTTTAAAGACTAATAAGTACATGAAAAACATAGAATTTTTTTCATTTAAATTGGTAAATTTAATTTACACCAAACAGTATCTTGTAAAAGCAGCACAAAATGTGATCGTTGCACACAGTCTGCGTCTAATTATCAAGTTTTTTTTAATCTCTCGTAAGCGTTCTGATTGACTTGAGCTTTGGAGGTTCACTTTGTTGTCTGAAAAAGCTGCACATGGATAAAAAATACTGTACATACATGTATTAAGGACCTCTTTTTGTGGTTTGAAAATGAGGTAACTAGGGCAGTTGATTAATTGGTTGATGGTGTTTTAGTCGAGTGAATCATAGGTTTAACGAATAAATACTTTTTTCCAGTGCAGTTGTGGTCTTTTGAGTGCAGTTTGGATCAGATACAGAAAGGTACTTCATAGTTTTGACACACCCCTTTTTAGTCGACTAATCGTTTGATAGGGCAGACCTTTAGTTTATTTCTTAAGCTTTAAAAGAGCTAAATCAGCCTGAAATTTCAAACCAATTGACAACAAATAATAAATAGACCTTCTCAATGGCAGGTGCATTTACTTTAGCGACCTGTGACACTTATGCGATGGCAAGTCGTGTTAAATCGTTGGGAAAAAACCTCAACAATTCCATCCTCCATCATTTACTTTTCTGTCTTTAATGAAGCAGCTCAAACTCTCAAACTGTGGACTACTTTAGTTTAAAATATGCGTCAGCTTTGTTATAAATCTCACCAATTAGGCCACACTCCAGAGCACAAAAGCCTTCAGAAAACAGAAGCCTCTCCATCTATTAAGAGGCTAAAACTTTACACATATTTGCGCTTCTGATCAGCTTTGTCACACAAACCATTTAGACACAAAAGCTTGTTCTTTAACCTTTAAATTGGAGCCCTAAGGGTCAATAGTCAGTTAACAGATATATGTTAATGGAGAGCTTTTATTGTTTATTATAGGCCACATTATGACAGGTCTTTGAACTGTGCACATCACGACTGAAGCATCTATGAACACTGTTTGAACATGCTGTTTAGTCCTGATTATGAACAAATCACTCTTGTAAAGTTGTTCATGTTAGACGCTCAGCCTGAGCTGTTAAAGGACACATGCTCTTCTACTGTGACTTTTTTTTAGCTTTTAACCCTGTTCTAACAATGTTCCGTCATCTGGTGTTGCATTTAGCTGCATTCACGCTGTTTTGAGGAATGTTCATTAAAAAATCCTCTGAGCATCGGAAACACTTCCTGCTGAACTCCCTCGATTTAGATTTCATACATCATTCATCTGAGAATCTTCTGCTTTTTTAAGTCCTTAAATCCTCACAGACTCGTTCATTTGAGCATTTCTGCCTGTAACTCGATCAGTGCTCCTGCTAGCCTGACCATCGCATGTCACATTAAAGTGATAACAGTGCCATCTACTGGCTGCATACACTCAGTGTCAGGGCAGACAGCAGAGAAATGTATAAATGATTCATTTATATTCATTGTTTTAGTGCATAATAAAAATTCTACTTGTTTCAAAACATGAGATGGCAAATTTAAGGTTCTCTAGAGCATGTTTAAAGGCTAATAACAATGAAAAATGCATAATATTTTTCTTCTATTAAACAATCTATAGTTTCCATCTGAGACAAAGATAAATAATCCGGTCAATTTACTTGAGTTTTTTAAAAGTTATGCATTAAATATATATTAAATATTATGCAATATTATCTTTACTTTGGCATCTTGTTTTAAAACAGCAACAAACAGCTTCCAATGTCTCTGGCTTTACTGAGCAGTGGGCTCCATCTAGTGGCAGCAGAAGCAATTACATATTTGAGATAAAGAAATATCGAAAGAAGGGAAACAGGCTGATGTGGTCGAGCAGTTGTACTGATCGTGATTTGACGGCAGAAACACTTTGAACAAGTTTGACGATGATTCATGGACTTAAAACAGCAGACGATTCTCACAGCAAGTCACACATCGAGACAATTCAGAATGGAGAGCTTTTTGAGGGTCGGAGGGAGAGGATTTTCTAACCAGGATTCATCACACGGGTGTGAATGAAGCTAAATGCAACTCCAGGTGTGATTTTGATGAAGGAACAATGTTAGAACAGGGTTAAAAGCTAAAAAAACAAGTCAAATTAGCGTAATATGTGTCCTTTTAAATAACCCATGATTAATATTAGTCCATAAAAGACTTCAGTGTCACTCGTAAGTATAAGTGAAAACAAAAACGATCTGGAAGAGAACATAATGGGTACGTTTTTTACTGTACAATCTGGTGACAAAATGGCGATTATCACGATTAGACAAAATGTAGCACAATTTTATTTATTAGGAGGATAAGCCCCTTGAGATGAACCATCTCGTTTTCAAGGGGGTCCTCAAGATTACAACAACAAACAAAAAAATGGATACAGTAGAGCAGACAGAGTAAATAAACTGTACATAGAAACTTAAAATACTAGACAAAAATGACAATAACACACACACCCACACATACACACACTTACTGTAAACTCTTAATCAATTTGTAAAGCAAGAACATAAAAATAGATCAATAATAAAATAAAAATTGAAACATCCACAAATAAAAAGGCAGGTCAAAAGCAATTACATGAATGGTGCAAATATTGCAGAAGGCTGATCTTAAACAAAGTGAAAGAGTGAATAGATGAGGGTAGATTACGATTATTGTTTCCTGATATTATTGTTTATTGTCCCATCTCTAGAGTCATGACAGAACAGTTATAGATAATCACACTTGATAAGGAGGAGCCTGGACTTCATTTTGCCTTGGACCCCCAAATTCCTTGGTCCGCCACTGCTCGTAATCTATAAATCCGTCTTCCAACATTCCTTCACATTCCAGCCGTCTGCGTTCATCCATTAGCGACCAAACCTCCACAGACGTTCCGCTCTTGTTTGTTCCATTTTATTCGCTTCGGCTCCAAAACAATCTCCCACGTTCGGTCTCAGAGATGTTCCGGGCTCCAATTAGACGGCCGCGCGATACGTCTCGGTGTCGCGGCGCTAACCTCCTCGGAGCGGCCGAGGCGTCATTAGCTCCCAAACTTCAGAGCGTCCCCGGTTGCGTCCCGCTCGTCGTGTCCGTCCCGAGCGCCATCACTCAGAGCCGCCGCCTCCCCGCCCCATTATCTGCTCTGAGAGTGGAGCGGACACTGCCGTCGTTCACTCTGTCGCCTCCAGAGCTGCAAGGGGTCCAGATGTCGGCGGTTATTTCCATTGTACGTTGAGATTTTTAAACATTTTCCACTTGATGAAATCTGTTGAAGGCATCTAGACGGTGAACGTTTAAGATTCAAGTGTAAACATGGGAGAAAAAGGTGCAACACTATTTGGTTTTTTGCTCACTTTTTCTCTCTCAACATTCAAACTTTCACGTGGAAACAGAAAGTCTGTTTTGCGTCTGATGATATTTTATTACTACCATCGATTTCTCTGTGACATTGTAACTTCAATAGTCGTTTTTTTCAAATGCATTTTTCTCGCACAAAGACATAAAGACCAGCCTTGAAGCAGCTCCACATCCACCAAACTGTGCAAACTTGGAAAATTGATGTATCGTACTGAAGAATTTGCTGATAGATAATTCTTAGCTTGAAGGTTTCACAAAAATGTTATCAAATGTAGTTTTTACTCCAAGTCCACCTATAGTTTCCTCAAAAACTATACATATTTATACATTTTATTATTACTTATGTTTTAAACCATCAGTGTTAAGTACAAGTTGAAAAAGCGGCAGAGAACATAATTTTCTCTTCTTTCTGCTTCTTTTTATTCAATTTACTGTTTAATACTATGTCAGTGATGGTGTATTTTTGAAATTAGATTATGTATCTATAATTATTATTAGTGGGTGTATATATGTATGTATATATATATATATATATATATATATATATATATATATATATATATATATATATATATATTTTATCTAAAGCAAACAAAATTAAGCAAAACATTTAAACCTATTTTCTGAGTATGTCCTAAATATTTGCAAATTTTACCAATTTTTCCACTTGAAATTCCTTATTTTTTATTTAAACATTTCACGATGGGACTTTGTAATACATGTTCACTTACACTGCATTCTGTACGTCGTAATTATTCTTTGCGATGAGTTTATAAGCGCTTTTCACATCTTTCAAATGCCACAGAGAGTTTTTTCGTCACGGTAAAGCTAACTATGGCATAATAAACAGACAGCGCACATTGGTCTCATTTTTATCCTGAGAGCTGCATATTGACCTTATTCTGCCCCGCAAACTTTTGCAGTTTTTTGCACTTTTGTTGTAAACGCACTTCCGTTTGACGAGAACTCCGTTAAAGCTAATGACGAACGAGGGAAAAGTCTCACCGCTAAAATGTTACATAAAGTAGACTGATTTGTGTAAAATGTTTAATGAACACGAGCAACAACAAGTCAACAACGCAACGATTTCCTGAAAACGTCTTTTTAGTCGAGTAGAACTTATTTTCTGTTCAGCTCATCTGCTCCATGTGAACTACAACGGAAACGTGTAAGGCAACTTCCGGAATAAGGTGAATACTGGGGCAGATTTTACTTTATGACATGAGAAACATCTGGTACAACGTGTTTAATATTGTACATAAACACTTCCTAAACTGTGATGATTGCTCCTCAGCACTGTCTATGAGATAAACCGTCTTTATGCTAATGTTTTACCAACTATCAACAAATATTAAACGATTATTTAAATGTTGGACAATCACTCAAACGTCTGCGTCGTCCCTCGCTCTTTCTGTCCCAGACACTCAGCCTCGGACTATTATCTGCCCAAACCGTGGGGCGGACATTACGTTCCTCCGCTGTCTCGTCTCGCCTCGCCGTTTGACAAAAGAGCCAATAATCCGCGTCGAGTCCAGGGTCCCGCTCCGAGACGACATTTTTCTTCGGCCCCAGTTGTATCTTGGGAAAGTTGGAGGGGCCTTGGAAACAAAGCAATAGAGTTTAATCTGTCCTCAGGCTGCTGGAGGTTTATTGTTTTGTTGCAACATAATGGTTTGGCACGGAGTTAGTGAGGCCAGAAAACAGGGACGAGCTGCGAGGTTTTTGAGGTTCCTTTTCAGATCTGTATCGGTTACAAAAGGTGGACTTTGCAACTTTTCTCTGCGTTTAACCTGGAGATGTCGAAAAAAATGTTATATACAGTGTAAATGAGATTTTTTTCCCCAGGGATCACGATGGCGAAGTGGTTAGAGCTCTTGCCCCCAATGAGGAAATTGTGGGTTCCATACATAGAACTACTTAAACCTGGAAGATGAATCCAAAATGGCACCCTGTTTATCTCTATGGAGAGTGCTCATTGGTGCATGACCCCAAAAAAGTTTCTTACTTCCGCATTTACTTCCTGATACGGAGGCGGCCATCTTTGCTTTAGGGGCACTATGTGACCACAATCCACCATGATGCTTTGAGCGACGTGAACGACCAGCAGCTGCAAGTTTTTGTGTTAGCGTTAGCTTGTGTGATTGTAATTGTGTTCTTCATGTTAGACACACGTGAAGCGTCTGAAATGAAATAAAATACAACTTACAGGTGTCTCTAGTCGAGCCTTTTCCACGAGCTTCTGTTTGTATCGTCCGACGCTCGTTCACGTGACTCGCACATGTTTGTGTGACGTCACTTCATATAAAAACGGTAATTTAGGTGATTTTAGAAACGGTAGAAAAGAACATTTCCTTCTATTTTATTTTAATACCGATAATAATTCAGTACTGTCTGTGATTATAATGTGCAATTTTATAAAAAGGCTGGGCCCAAGAGGCTGCAGTACCTCGCACGGCCACAAATCAATCTGAGACACAGTTCATTTAATACATCCATGGCTTCCACACCAGCATCACACGATCTCTGTGGGTGGAGTCTGCATGTTCTCCTCGTGTTACCGTGGGTTCTCTGGCTTATTTGGCGACTCTAAATGTTCTGTTTATGTCTCTGTGTCAGCCCTGTGAGTTTTAGTTTAGTTTAGTTTTTATTGTTAGACTAAATACCACGAGGTTCATGCAGAGTTTTGTGGTCCATTTATACGTTATAAAATATAGAATATTCTACAGAGAACAAACTGTTTTCTCTGGTGTTTGTAAAGTATGTGCAGTTCAAAACGCGATATGAGACGTTTAGAAGGTCCAGGAATAAAATGTAATCAAACTGTGTGGGTTTAAATTCTGATAAACGAAGCTGACAAACTTTTATCTTAAATTAGGGCTGCAAGATTTGGCAAAAATATCTGTGGCTTTTCCAACAAGTTTTGTGATTGCGCCTTAGTTTTGATTTATTATTTAAGGTGAGACTCTTCAGGTGAATAGAAAAAAAGTCTTGACTGTAACTGAAGATCACTTTTGTCAAACATCTACGACTAAAACTAAATTAAAGCTTGTTGTCCAGGTGACTCTCTACGTTGTAATCCTTAGCGTTTAAACCCCGTGTGTCTCCTCCCGTAATGAACAGCCGTCTACAGATGTATTTGTGCACGGAGCGCTTTCAGACGGACGAGGAAACCCATTTAAATGCTAAGTAAGCTCTTTTTTTTTTTTTTCTTTTTTTTTTGTGGATAAAAACAAAACATAAAACTAAAATCAATTCTTGAATCTTGACTACAACTATAGATCACACTTAATGTAGTGTTTTATTTTTTTCCCCCTTTTTTAGCTGTGTTTTTGTGCATGCAAAAAGCAACAACAACAAAAAACCTGAAGTATTAAACAAATTATTTGACTAAATCTTGACTACAACATCTACGACTAAAACTAAATTAAACTTGTTGTCCAGGTGATTCTCTACGTTGTAATCCTTAGCGTTTAAACCCCGTGTGTCTCCTCCCGTAATGAACAGCCGTCTACAGATGTATTTGTGCACGGAGCGCTTTCAGACGGACGAGGAAACCCATTTAAATGCTAAGTAAGCTCTCCCTCCCGTTTGGCCCGCCGTGTTTATACAGCGCTCTCACAACTGCATTTGCACGTGAAGAAGTTAATTACAATCCCTGCGCCCCGCGAGCGTACGGCCGGGATATCTGTGGAGAGGCAGCCCATTACCGCCGAGCATTTGTAAAGCCAATCTATCAGCACTTTAGCTAAGATGAATGTTTACATAAATACGTTTGGGCGCGCGCGTTGCCAGATCTGCCTTTTGTGAACTCGCTCTATTCCCGCCTCTTTTGTGTCGAGTTGCTCACAATGCGTTTGAGTGAGTCGACGAAACCGAGAGCAAACAACGAGATAAACAGTTTCCATTGAGAGAAAGCCGCCGGAGGAAGCGATAAACTAGCGCCTGATTGGTTAAAGGCTTTATCGGCCGGTTTCCCTGCACATAGTGGGAGTCGTATGAATATTTAATAATAGAAAAAGCTGTTATACGTCTCCCGAACTGCAAGGTAAAGTACAGAATTCAATCACGAGGTTCATGCAGAGTTTTGTGGTCCATTTATACGTTATAAAATATAGAATATCCTACAGAGAACAAACTGTTTTCTCTGGTGTTTGTAAAGTATGTGCGGTTCAAAAAGTCAGTGCGATATGAGACGTTTAGAAGGTCCAGGAATGGGAATAAAATGTAATCAAACTGTGTGGGTTTAAAGTCTGATAAACAAAGCTAACAAACGTATATCTTAAGTTAGGGGTGCAAGATTTGGGAAAAATATCTGTGGTTTTTGTTTTGTGATTGTGCTTAGATTTGCGATTTATGATGATTTAAGGTGAGACTCTTCAAGTAAATAGGAAAAAAAAATCTTGGATTTAAAGATATCAATTGTAAACTTCTCCTGTAGTTTAGTCACATAAATGTAAAAAAAAGAATGCGTTACACGTTTTTCATCATGTAATGTTTTCATGTAGAAATAAGGCTTTTTATGTGTAAAAACAAAAACAAAAATTTAAATCAGAAAAAAAGAACCATATTTAAATTTGTTTGATGGTTTTGTACTCTTATTAGATACAAACCAATTTACAGAAGGGCTCTTGGATTTCTTTTTCAGTTTTTGATTAAACAAGATCTGACTGAAAATTGGCCTGAAAATTCAAGCGTCGCCTCATTTTTTAAACTTAAAACTTGAATAAATTGGGCTTAGAATTAGCTATAAACAAATACATCTGCATGTTTTGTTAGAATCTTGTTGAGTCTCAAATTGTACAGTTTAGGCGCTACTTTCAGGCTGATCTTTATGTCTCTGTGGGAGAAAAATTTGTTTTTTGAGAGAAGTGGCTTTGAGTTACAATGTCCCAGAGAAATCTATGGATGAAGTGGATTAAATGAAGTAATAAAATATATTTAGCGCAGATTGGACACATTTGTTGCTTCCAAAGTCAATTTGTTGAGAGAGCAAACTGACCAAAAAAACAAAAAAAATGGTTTTGCTGGTTGTGTTTAACCTTAATAATAGGATTCGGTTAAAGGTTCACATTTTAAACTGACAGGAGAATTGACAAAAAGAGCAGTTTTTATGCCAAATAAAACGGGATATTTTATGGTTTGTAGAAGAAATTATGGTATTTGTGATTTGCAATGTACGTACATTAAAATTGCGATTTAGATTGGATTTTAATTAGTTGTGCAGCATCTAATATATCCTTTTGTTGTTGAAAATTGATTGAAAAAATGGTTGTCAAATGGCCAACCATTATCGTGTTTTGGAACCGTCCGACTATCACAAACACTGGGCTGAGATTCAGTCCAGTATTGACTTTTAGAACGATGTACTTGGACCTCAAAACGCACAATAGATGTAATAAACTGAAATCTTTTGGAACATACTCTTGGCAGTGGGGACAGGATGCCAAAACAAAGAAATGGAAGACAAAAACTGAACCAACGATCAAGGACTGGACCAAGATTATAACAGACATTTGAAAAATTGAAAAAAATAATTATTTGACAGACATTTGGACTAGTCTGACTTTTATGTTGCCTTAATTTCATTGGATGTCTTCTGTTGCCGATGTCTTTTTTTGTTCTCACTCTGTGTCTTGGAGAATGGAGATAAAAAAAGAAAATTATATATATGCTAAATTCCATTGCACATCAAAATCTTGTCTAAGGTTTAAGATGAGGCGTAAACGTGGTCTGGTCTGGTCTCTGGTCTGGTCTCTGGTTAGTACTCGGATCTGGACTGTGGATCCTGTCCTGAATCCTAATGGTCCAGCTGCAGACTGAGAGGAGCTGAGGTGTAAATCTGTCACTGCCTCTGCCTCAGACACAAACACTCTATTTACATTCAGGAAACAGGATCAGGGCTGGACTCTGGCCTCTGGTCTGGACTCTGCTTCAGTCTCTGGTCTGATGTCTGGTTCGGTCTCTGGTTCAGTCTCTGGTCTGGTCTCTGGTTCAGTCTCTGGTCTGGCCTCTGGTCTGGACTCTGGTCTGATGCCTGGTTCGGTCTCTGGTTCTGTCTCTGGTCTGGTTTCTAGTTCAGTCTCAGATCTGTTCTCTGGTTCAGTCTCTGGTTCAGTCTCTGGTCTGATCGCTGGTTCGGTCTCTGGTTCGGTCTCTGGTCTGGTCTCTGGTTCGGTCTCTGGTTCAGTCTCTGGTTCGGTCTCTGGTCTGGTCTCTGGTTCAGTCTCTGGTTCGGTCTCTGGTCTGGTCTCTGGTTCGGTCTCTGGTTCGGTCTCTGGTCTGGTCTCTGGTTCAGTCTATGATCTGGTCTCTGGTTCAGTCTCTGGTTCAGTCTCTGGTTCAGTCTCTGGTTCAGTCTCTGGTTCGGTCTCTGGTCTGGTCTCAGGTTCAGTCTCTGGTTCAGTCTCTGGTTCAGTCTCTGGTTCAGTCTCTGGTTCAGTCTCTGGTTCAGTCTCTGATCTGGTCTCTGGTTCAGTCTCTGGTTCGGTCTCTGGTCTGGTCTCAGGTTCAGTCTCTGGTTCAGTCTCTGGTTCAGTCTCTGGTTCAGTCTCTGGTTCGGTCTCTGGTCTGGTCTCTGGTTCAGTCTCTGATTCAGTCTCTGGTGTGGTCTTTGGTCTGGTTCCTGGTTCTGGTCCACACTGGGAAATTGCCATAGCAACCATCCTGTATGTTTTATATTTGACAATTAGAAATATCTTTGAATGTCTTATTTTGTTGAATTAACGTTTAAATGGTAAAGAAAAGTTGTTTATTTTGTGTCAATTACACTGTGATCCTGGATGAGTAAAACCAACTCAAAGCGATGGAGGAAAATAATTGCCCCAGTTCATTTGAGTAAACTTGAGAAATAAATAGCTTGTTTAAGTAAGTCAAACTTAAAAGCACAAGCTGTAATTAATGTGATACTTGATTGTTTAAGTGGGTCAAACTTAAAATCCTACAATGCATATATGGATAACATGCCGATTTTTCAAATTTTCTCCACAAACAGCCTGTAATTGGTGTAAAACTATAATTTAAATTTACATCACGTCATCAATATTCCAAATAAAGTAAATTAGAAAATCATAAAAACTTGTCATACGCACTTTCATGTCGCCAAATATAAAAAAGAGAGCCAGTGTTTGTCAGGAGAGTTGTCTTCAGGTCGGCGTCAAGAAATGTTGCAGCTGGTTTTCTGCTCAGAGACAGCAGGGGGCGATACGGGGATAAAAATGGAACGTTGAGCTGGTCTCTGTGACAATCTGCTGTTTTAGTGAAATCGTCGTATCATGATTGACTGTTTGTGTCTTTAATGCAGCGGTCTGTTCAAACACACTTTTTCTCCTGTTGTTTAGCCTCTGAAGCCTCTGAGCAGATGACTTTATTTACCTCTTAAAGGCCAGAGCTGCACGATTAAACCAAATCCACACAAAATCACAATTTTAATGGATGCTATTAGCAAATCACAAAGGCTGCAGTTTTCGAAATGCAATAATTTCTTCCACAAACAAAACGTCTGACGCTGTAGTTTGGATTTGTACAAACATGTTCTGAAACAAGCAACAAAAGCACAACCAAAAGTGATAAAAATGCACCTACAAACAACAAATGCGACTCAATGCACCAAAATGTGACTAAAAGTGACAAAAACGTGACTAAAAACGACAAAAGCGCGACCAAAAGTGACAAAGATGTGTTTAAATATAACAAACACAACTGAACATGACAAAAACCCAACTAAATACGACAAATTTGTGTTTAAAATCTGAATTTAAACTGAATCCTATTGTTGAAACATAAATCACAAATCTAATCTTAGTTGCACTGGTCAGAAAAATCACAATTCGATATTTTTCCTACATCGTGCAGCTCTATTTATACAAAGTGAACATAAATCAGGATAAAATCAAAATCATGATCTGGCCCCAAGAAAGTCATGATGATAATTTTGCCATATCGGCCAGGCCTGGTAATGTTCCTTAGTTGTGCTTTAATGCCAGCTGCTGTGTGTAAATAAAGCGTGTCTCCCACAGTGAAGCGGCTGATAGAGACGAGAGCAGAAAGAACAGTTAAGACAGGAGCCGACAGGAGCAGGGCCCTGGGGATGGGCAGGGCTTCAGTCTTTCCTCGCGCTCTTTTCCTTCTCAAACTCTGTCTCTCGCTCTGTGTCTGAGTCGCTGGCACAAACAGAGAGACGGAGCAAAGAGGGTCCCGGAGGAGGCACGTTCAGCAGGTCACACACGCCGTCGCTTCAGAAAAAGACCTTCTGCTTTTGTTGTCCTGGTGGGAAAACGTGTCCTCTGCATTTGACCCGCCCTTCACTGTCTCTGGGTTAGACCCTCAGGAGCCGTGGGCCAGGTTTGAGCCATAGACTGTATCCACCTTATTCTGCCCCGCCCACTTTTGCCTCTTTTTTCCACAGATACGCACTTTTGTTGTAAACGCACTTCCGTTTGACGAGAACTCTGTTAAAGCTAATGACGAACGAGGGAAAAGTCTTGCCGCTAAAATGTTACATAAAGTAGATTGATTTGTGTAAAATGTTTAATGAACACGAGCAACAACAAGTCACAACACAACGATTTCCTGAAAACGTCTTTTTAGTCCATGTAGAACTTATTTTCTGTTGAGCTCGTCTGCTCCGTGTGAACTACAACGGAAACAAGACGGCGGCGCGTACGGCAACTTCAGGAATAAAGTGAATAAAGTGAATAAAAGTCATGGACATCCGGAGTGTGACGTCATAGCGTTCTGGCTCCAGCCGAATGAAGCCAATCGGGGCTAAAGCGGAGCCAGACTCCATATTTGGAAATCCGAGTGTGTATCGTGGCCACCACACGGACCAATCAGGAGCGAGGTTGTTAAAGGTTTTCCCCCCTCGGCGGGAGGAGATGGCGGCAACGTGCGGCGCTAGCTGTCAATCAAACCTGTTGCTAACACGAGCAAAAACCGGTCCCTGGAAAAGGAAGCACCTGATTGGTCAGTTATTATTGATAATAACTTGATTTATGAACAACATAACTTGGTAACGCTTTAGATTAAGGTTCCTTAGTTAACTATTTACAAGATGTTAATAAGCACTAATAGTTTGTTTCTGCACTTATAACGCCTCATACATGTTTATAATCCATCAGACAAAACATGTTTGAGTGAATAAACCACATGTACAGAGCATCAATGAGCAAATATTACATTATTTTCAATTATCACGCTAAGAAATGCTTGTAAATGCCTTAGAAGTGCTTATAAACACATAAGTGCTTATTAATGCATTATAAATAGTTTACTAAGGAACCTTCATCTAAAGCGTTACCCATAACTTTAATAAAACACCAGGGTTATGTAGAGTGTGTCTAAACAGGCATCTTAGTTTCGGCGGTGACTTTGACAGAAGCAGTTTCAGATTAAAAGCTTCAATGTTCCAATAGAAAATGAATGGGAGCTCGTCTCCTTTAAGACGAGCTCCCATTCATTTTCCTGTTTGGTCACTTCCTGTTTGGAACACGGCAGCAGCTCCGGATGTCCTGTGATTTTTATACTGTCTATGGTCTGAGCCAGTTCTTTTTAGACTAAACAGAGCTGGATAATATATAGACATTTAGATAATAATGTGAATGTTGTTTTAACGATGTGAAATGATTTGCAAAATTTGAACATGAATATATCGTTTAAGGTAAAATGTGCTACAAAAAGAGCCGATAAAAACGAAAACGAAAGAAAGGGATGTTGTAAACTTTCAAATTAAGTTTTTAAGATGATATTTCAGCACTTATGTGATTAATATTACAGACATTATACCTAAGCATATTAACTTAAGTGCAGCATCTCATGTTTCAGATCTTCCATTTTTTCCAAGTTTAAAACAAGCAAGACATTTTTTTCCGTCTTTCCCGTGAATCCTCGCAGCTGTAATGATCGTGATTAGACGTCAGGAATGCTCAGAACTAGACTGAGGTGATTTATGAACTGTGTGTTTTTGACGGTCGTAGGAAGAGAATTTTCTAACCAGGATTCATCAAACTGGTGTGAATGAAGCTAAATGCAACTCCAGGTGTGTTTTTGGCGACAGAACAATCTTAGAACAGAGTTAAAAGCTAAAAAAAAAAAAAGTCAATTTAGTGTAATGTGTGTCCTTTAAGGCTGATCTTTATGTCTTGAGAAAAATGCATTTGGAGAAAACGACCTTCGCAATTACAATGTCCCAGAGAAATCTATGGATGAAGTGGATTCAATTAAGGCGAGACACTACAGGCAAAACTCAATTTCTTCTATTGCTTGTTTTTTGGGTCAGTTTGTGTATGTGGAAACAACAAACGTGTCCAATCTGCTCCTGAAGATGTTTTATTCTTCCATTGAATCCACTTCATCCATAGATTTCTCTGGGACATTGTAACTTCAAAGGACGTTTTCTCCAAATGCATTTTTCTCCCTCGAGACATAAAGATCAGCCTTAAAGTAGATCCTACACCAAACTGTACAATCTGGACTCAACAAGATTTAGACCAAACACACAAGGATTTGTTGAAATCTGATTCTAAAACTGATTTATTGAAGTTTTACGTAAAACAAGTTGGTAAAATGTAAATGTTTAGAACAATTTTCAGTCCAATCTAGTTTACTTAAAAAAATCCAAAATCCCCTCTGTATATTTTTTTGTATCTAATATGTTACAAAATGAACCAAGAAATTTAAACCATTGTCCATTTCTCAGTTTTAAATGTCCCAAATATGTGTATTTTTGGCTGTTTTTTCACATAAAATGCCTTATTTCTACATGAAAACATGTCATGATGAAAAACTTGTAATACATATTTTTCTTACATTTATGTGAGTAAACTATTTGACTAATTGATTTCTTTACATTTAAGATTTTTGCCTATTCACCCATAGTGTCTCACCTTAAACCAGACATGTCCAAACTAAGGCCCGGGGGCCAAATGTGGCCCTCAGACCAATTTTTCTTGGCCCTTAGGCTCCTGGTGAATTGGCCCACATTGTCTTGAAAAGTACTTTTTACAGATAATTTCAAATTTTTTACACTTCTAACCTAAGTAACTAACATTCTGGTACAAGACAGACCTGATATTAAAGCATTGAGACTGAATGTAGATGTGGTGGAGCTTAAAACATCAGATAAATGCAGCTTTTTTCATTTCACGATTGATTTGTGGCCCTCGGCTTGGTCTATATTTCAATATGCGGCCCTCAATGGAAAAAGTTTGGACACCTCTGCCTTAAATAATAAACATCTTTTGGAGCAGATTGGATGATGTTGTCGTTTCCAGGTGAAAGGTTTTACATCGATAACACAAACTGAGCAAAGTAAACACAAAAAACACCAAAAGTACCTTACATTTCCTAACTAATCCCTATCATTTTCACTCAAACGCCACATCCTAGACTTAAGAGCTCTATAGAACGTGTCTGAAAACACGTAGGTCGGAGCATAAATAGGAGCAGCAGTCGGCGTGTGTCTGTCGCGGCGTAAAGTGAGGCGTGCGGTGATGCATAGATGCTGTAAAAGATTATGGGCCGCGTAGACGCTCGGCGCTCGGAGCTCGGGGCTGTTCTCCTGATTTGTGCCGCGCTGAATGGGACCCTGACGCGCCGTGGCTAATCGCGCTGTGTTGATTTGAAACCATTTAAACGCACTCTGACATGTGTAATTCCAGAGCAAGTAAATTTAGTTCTGTGCGTCTTTGATCACGGCTCCTCCTGACAGTCTCAATAAAACCAAACAGAAACAGAAAATGAAATATGTGATGCGTTTGAAACCGATGGCGTTCCTCCTCCGAGCCTCTGCAGCTTCCGTGTCGTAGCCGTGTTTCGACTGGTCCCAGAACGGTTAGAACTCCTGCGCCGCGTGACTGAAACGAAGCTTTTGGAGTTTATCTTTGTCGTTAAATTAGGGCTGTTTTTGTGAAATCGTCGTATCGTGATCGACTGTTTGTGTCTTTAATGCAGCTGTCTGTTCAAACACACTTTTTCTCCTGTTGTTTAGCCTCTGAAGCCTCTGAGCGGATGACTTTATTTACCTCTTAAAGGCCAGAGCTGAACAATTAAACAAGTGACAAAAGCGTGACAAAAAGCGAAAAAAATGTGCTCAAAAGCGACAAAAACGCACCTTTAAACAACAAACGTGACTCAGTGCACCAAAACGTGACTAAAAATGACAAAGACGCGTTTAAACATGACAAACACAACTGAGCATGACAAAAATACGACTGGGGGATAAAAATTTAATGGTGAGCTGGTCCCTGTGACAATCTGCTGTTTTTGTGAAATCGTTGTGTTGTGATTGACTGTTTGTGTCTTTAATGCAGCTGTCTGTTCAAACATACTTTTTCTCCTGTTGTTTAGCCTCTGAAGCCTCTGAGCAGATGACTTTATTTACCTCTTAAAGGCCAGAGCTGCACAATTAAACCAAATCCACACAGAAACGCAATTTTAATGGATGCAATTAGCAAATCACAAAGACTGCAGTGTTTCAAGTGCAACAATTTCTTAAACAAAAAACAAAATGTCTTTGATTTGAATAAAAACTGCTGACACTGTAGTTTGGATTTGTACAAACGTGTTCTGAAACAAGTGACAAAAGCGTGACCAAAAGTGACAGAAATGCGTTCAAAAGCGACAAAAACGCGGCAACTCGATGCACCAAAACATCTGAAATCATCAAAAACATGACTGAAAGTGACAAACGCAACTGAAAACGTCAAAGAAGCGACTAAAAACAACAAACGTGACTCAATGCACCAAAATGACTTGACTGTTTGTGTCTTTAATGCAGCTGTCTGTTCAAACACACTTTTCTCCTGTTGTTTAGCCTCTGAAGCCTCTGAGCAGATGACTTTATTTACCTCTTAAAGGCCAGAGCTGCACAATTAAACCAAATCCACACAAAATCGTGAATTTAATGGATGCAATGTTTGAAGTGCAATCATTTCTTCCGGAAAAACCAAAACAAAATGTCTTGGTTTGACTTGAATAAAAACTGCTAACGCTGTAGTTTGGATTTGTACAAACGTGTTCTGAAACAAGCGACAAAAGCGCGACAAAAAAAGATAAAACTGTGCTCAAAAGTGACAAAAACGCGCCAACAAACAACAAACACGACTCAATCCATCAAAACGCGACTAAAAATGACAAAGATGGGACAAAAACACAACTAAAAACAAGAAACGCGACTCACTGCACCGAAATCCTACTAAAAATGACAAGTGTTAAACTTGTCAACTAAATATGACAAACACAACCGAACATGACAAAAACGTGACTAAAAACTACAAAGACACGGCTACAAGTGACAATGACACGACTAAAAGTGACTAAGACGTGTTTAAATATGACAAACACAACTGAACGTGACAAAAACTTGACTAAAAACGACCAAAACACTGTAAATAACAAAACAAAACAAATCAGATTACACGTTAGCGACTCTTACATGCACAAGTGTCTTTTAAAGAGTTTAGATCATGTAGATTGTGCTCTAAATTTGCTAAATGTAGACGTCTGACTCACTTTCCACGTTCTAATATCATCCAAAAGTGTCTCTGGAGATGTTTGTGAGGATTGCACTTTAGTATAAAACCCTGTTCAATTAATGTTTACTGACACTGACCGTTAAAATGAGGTGATCTTCAGACTAAAAGACCTTTAGTAATTCCATGATTGTGGTTGTCTGACGTGGCTAGAGGCGACTAAAACCTGTCTGAAAAAGACAAGACGCAACTAAAAACGCTACAAAAGTGACTAAAATGCAACTAAAAAAGTAACTTAAAGCAGAAAAACGTGACTAAAAGTGACAAAAATGTGACAAAACTGCAACTTAAATGTATCAAAAAGCAACACAAAAAAGTAAAAATGACAAAATCGCAACTAAAAACACAACTAAAAAGAGAAAAGTGCAACAAAAAAGCAACAAAACAGGACTAAAAAAGACAAAAACACAACTGAAAACGAAGAAAACGTGACTAAAATGACATAAATGTGACAAAAAGTGAAGAAAAAGACTAATAAAAATGACAAAATTCTCCAGAATTATACTTTTTAATCCTGTGGCAGATCTCAGCGATTCCTAAAAAGACGTTTAGTAATTCAAATCAAATCAAATCAAACTTTATTTATATAGCGCTTTTCATACATATAATGTAACACAAAGTGCTTTACAGTGCATTAAAAACATTCCCACATCCCGTTTCCCTTCCAACCTCCCCCACAGCCATCCAGCCCACTCAACCAACCCCCCCCCCCATAGGCAGTCACATATACAAACCTGTACATTCACACGCACACACACACACACACACACACGCACGCACTCACACGCACACGTTCTAAGAGACATGAGGCTGAGTACAGATACACCAGCTGAACAAGCACCATCAGAGGAGCCGTCTGCACCAGGAGCAGCGTCGGCCACAGCCACAGGACACAAACTCAGGGCCCAGGGGAGAGATGAGGCAAACACCTCCACCAGGGGCCCATGAGCCAGGGCCCCACAGCCACAGACGACCGCCGCTCCTGGTACAGAGGGCCCCTCAGAGGAAACACTGGAGAGTCTAAAATGAATAAAACAATAGATAAATATTAAGAAATAAGTCAATAAGTTGGTTGAAATAGAGTAAAACTAAATAAATAATAAATAAATACAACTAAAATGCTAGAGCTAAGTTACTGATTAAATTAAATATTAGTCAAAAGCTAAACTAAAAAGGTGGGTCTTGAGCCTGCTCTTAAAAACCTGAACGTTCTCTGCGGCCCTGAGGTTCTCCGGCAGGCCGTTCCAATTATTATTTCCTTCTCTGCGAAGACTCTACACTGCGTTTTAATCTATAACAAAAGTAACAAAAACACAACAAAAAACGCAACAAAACCATGACTGAAAAAAGACCAAACGTAACTAAAAATGCAACTAAAACGAAAAAAAATGCAACTAAAACGCGCCTAACAGTGAAGAAATGTGACTAAAACTAAAAACTAACTAAACCTCCTGAGTGATACTTTTTAATCCTGAGGCAGATCTCAGCGATTCACAAAAATATGTTTAGTAATTCCAAGTTTGTGTCTGTGATGTGGCTAAAGCTAAAGTAAACAGGAAACTACTTCCTGTTTGTCCTCAGCTTGTTCTGCATTTATTTCCCTTCTCTGCAAAGACTCTACACTGCATTTTAATCTATAACAAAAGTGAAGAAATGTGACAAAAATGTGACTGAAAAAAGACAAAACACGACTAAAAATGCAACTAAAACTAACAAAAATGCTACAAAAGTAACTAAAACACGCCTAACAGTGAAGAAATGTAACTAAAACTAAAACGTGACAAAAAAAGTTGAAAAATCCTGAGTGATACTTTTTAATCCTGAGGCAGATCTCAGCGATTCACAAAAATATGTTTAGTAATTCCAGGTTTGTGTCTGTGATGTGGCTAAAGCTAAAGTAAACGGGAAACTACTTCCTGTTTGTCCTCAGCTTTTTCTGCATTTATTTCCTTCTCTGCAAAGACACTACGCCACGTTTTAATCTATAAAACATGACTAAAAACAACAACAAAAAAACGCAACAAAAAGCGACAAACATGTGACTGAATAAAGACAAAACGCGACTAAAGATGCAACTAAAACGAACAAAAATGCTACAAAAGTAACTAAAACACGCCTAACGGTGAAGAAATGTGACTAAAACTTAAACGTGACAAATAAACTGACAAAAATCCTCCTGAGTGATACTTTTTAATCGTGAAGCAGATGTCAGCGATTCACAAAAAGACGTTTAGTAATTCCAAGTTTGTGTCTGTAAGACGTGGTTAAAGTTAGCATAAACAGGAAACTACTTCCTGTTTGTCCTCAGCTTTTTCTGCGTTTATTTCCTTCTCTGCAAAGACTCTACACTGCGTTTTAATCTATAACAAAAGTAACAAAAACATGACCAAAAACAATGCAAAATCGCAACAAAAAGCGACAAAAACGTGACTGAATAAAGACAAAACGCGACTAAAAACGCAACTAAAACTAACAAAAATGCTGCAAAAGTAACTAAAACACACCTAACAGTGAAAAAATGTGACTAAAACTAAAATGTGACAAAAAACTGAGAAAAATCCTCCTGAGTGATACTTTTTAATCGTGAGGCAGATGTCAGCGATTCACAAAAAAGACTTTTTGTAATCCAAGGTTTGTCTGTGATGTGGCTAAAGCTAAAGTAAACAGGAAACTACTTCCTGTTTGTCCTCAACTTTTTCTGCGTTTATTTCCTTCTCTGCAAAGACTCTACACTGCGTTTGAACCTCCCTTTATGAAATGCATCGGCTTTGAATAATGTTAGATTCATTATGACCTGGAAATATCATCATTTTTGTTCAATCTCAGGCTTAATTATGATTTAATCTGTTCTGTATGTGATTTTAATGCATTTTTTCTTGTTTTTAAGCACTTTGAATTACTTTTCGTGCAAATTATGCTTCACAAATGAACTTGAATTGCCTTAAAACCAGTTCCTAACTCCTTTGGCACTTAATTAATATGTGATATAGATATAGATGATTATTGATCGCATACACGTCTGAACAGAACAGCTTTTTCAGATGGCAAAGTGAAAGGGGCGGGGCCACCAAAGCTCAGCCAATCACAACACTGCTCTCACCTCCAGATGTACAAACGATAAAATGTACATTATTATTAGATTCTCGCTTTTACAAGACACTAAATAGGAAGAAAAAAGTACATTTACCCATAAACAAGAAAAGCATTGTGTTTTGATTAAGGTCACGAGGTTACTACGGCGACAGGAGTGAGAAGAAAAAAAGAAAATGGAAAGAAAAAACCCGAGTCCGAAGCAGAAACGCGATGTTCCACTTTATGGGGGAGAATATCTCGTGTATTTACTGCGTCTGTGTCTCTGTGAAACGTCCCGAGGTGTTTGGGATCAGCTTCACAAAGCGCTGATCTGTGGAGGATTCTGCTCGTTCTGCTGCTGCTGCTGCTGCTGCTGCCGCTGCCCAGTGCATTATGGGGGATTTGATCAGAATCTGCAGGGACTGGCCTGTCACACTGGCTTTAGTCAAGACGGGACACCACACGAGGAGGGAGGGGGGAGGAGGGGGAGAGAGGGAGACAGGGCGAGGTATGAGCAAGGAGGAGAGGGAGGAGGAGAGAGAGGAGGGAGGGGGGAGGAGTGGGGAGAGAGGGAGACAGGGCGAGGTATGAGCAAGGAGGAGAGGGAGGGGGGAGAGAGAGAGGGAGAGAGAGGAGGGAGGGGGGAGGACACTGTATGAGCAAGGAGGAGAGGGAGGAGGAGAGGAGGGAGGGGGGAGAGAGGACACTGTATGAGCAAGGAGGAGAGGGAGGAGGAGTGAGAGGAGGAGAGAGAGAACGCCACATGAGGAAGGAGGGGGGAGAGAGGACACTGTATGAGCAAGGAGGAGAGGGAGGAGGAGAGGGAGGAGGAGAGAGAGGACGCCACATGAGGAGGGAGGGGAAAGGGGGGAGGAGGGGGAGAGAGGGAGACAGGACGCTGTATGAGCAAGAAGGAGAGAGGGGGGGAGAGAGAGGAGGGGGGAGAGAGGGAGACTGTATGAGCAAGAAGGAGAGAGAGGGGGAGGGAGGGGGAGAGAGGGAGACAGGACGCTGTATGAGCAAGGAGGAGAGCGAGGGGGAGAGAAAGGACACCACATGAGGAGGGTGGGGGGAGGAGGGGGGAGAGATGGAGAAAGGGAGATGGGACGCTGTATGAGCAAGAAGGAGTGAGAGGACACCATATGAGGAGGAAAGGGGGGAGAGAGGGAGGGCCACACAAGGAAGGAGAGAGAGGGGGAGGAAGAGGGTGAAACAGATCACAAGAGTGAAGAGGAGAGAGGGTGAGGGAGGGGAGACAGGAGGGAGGGAGAGAAGGAAAAAGGGAGGAGAAAGAGAGGGGAGTGACAGAAAGATGCAGAAGATTAAATTAAATTAAATTAGATTAGATTAGCCTTTATTGTCTCTGTTGGGAAATTTGTCCTCTGCATTTGACCCACCCTCCAGGGGCCCCTGAGGAGCCCCACAGAGCAGCGCCCGGGGCCCCTCAGGAGCCCCACAGAGCAGCGCCCGGGGCCCCTCAGAGCTTTGTCCAGGTTTGGTCTGGACTCTCTGCTGGAGGATATGACCTGGGACATGACACGAGGGAAACATGTAAACTCCACACATTAAGGCCCTGTCTCCTCTGGGAATCGATCCCACGACCCTCTGGCTGTGAGGCGAGAGTGGGAGGAGAGGGAGGAAAGGCCAGGCAAGTTTATTTGTAGAGCACAATTCATACACAGGGCAATTCAAAGTGCTTTACATAACAGGAAAAAGTAGCATTAAAATCACAAAACACAAAAAGACACAGAATCATTTAAAAATAAAGCGCTTTAAAAGAGAAGAGTGCAGATAGATCTTTCAGAACTGTTTTTAGCCTGGATTTAAACATTGTCAGAGTGGAGGCACCAGCAGGAGGCCGGTCCATGTTTAGTCCTGACTCTGGCACCAGCAGGAGGCCGGTCCATGTTTAGTCCTGACTCTGGCACCAGCAGGAGGCCGGTCCGTGTTTAGTCCTGACTCTGGCACCAGCAGGAGGCCGGTCCGTGTTTAGTCCTGACTCTGGCACCAGCAGGAGGCCGGTCCGTGTTTAGTCCTGACTCTGGCACCAGCAGGAGGCCGGTCCGTGTTTAGTCCTGACTCTGGCACCAGCAGGAGGCCGGTCCATGTTTAGTCCTGACTCTGGCACCAGCAGGAGGCCGGTCCATGTTTAGTCCTGACTCTGGCACCAGCAGGAGGCCGGTCCGTGTTTAGTCCTGACTCTGGCACCAGCAGGAGGCCGGTCCTTGTTTAGTCCTGACTCTGGCACCAGCAGGAGGCCGGTCCATGTTTAGTCCTGACTCTGGCACCAGCAGGAGGCCGGCTCATGTTTAGTCCTGTCTGGCACCAGCAGGAGGCCGGTCCGTGTTTAGTCCTGACTCTGGCACCAGCAGGAGGCCGGTCCGTGTTTAGTCCTGACTCTGGCACCAGCAGGAGGCCGGTCCATGTTTAGTCCTGACTCTGGCACCAGCAGGAGGCCAGTCCATGTTTAGTCCTGACTCTGGCACCAGCAGGAGGCCGGTCCATGTTTAGTCCTGACTCTGGCACCAGCAGGAGGCCGGTCCATGTTTAGTCCTGACTCTGGCACCAGCAGGAGGCCGGTCCATGTTTAGTCCTGTCTGGCACCAGCAGGAGGCCGGTCCGTGTTTAGTCCTGACTCTGGCACCAGCAGGAGGCCGGTCCGTGTTTAGTCCTGACTCTGGCACCAGCAGGAGGCCGGTCCATGTTTAGTCCTGACTCTGGCACCAGCAGGAGGCCAGTCCATGTTTAGTCCTGACTCTGGCACCAGCAGGAGGCCGGTCAATGTTTAGTCCTGACTCTGGCACCTGCAGGAGGCGGTCCGTGTTTAGTCCTGACTCTGGCACCAGCAGGAGGCGGTCCATGTTTAGTCCTGACTCTGGCACCAGCAGGAGGCCGGTCCATGTTTAGTCCTGACTCTGGCACCAGCAGGAGGCGGTCCATGTTTAGTCCTGACTCTGGCACCAGCAGGAGGCCAGTCCATGTTTAGTCCTGACTCTGGCACCAGCAGGAGGCCGGTCCATGTTTAGTCCTGACTCTGGCACCTGCAGGAGGCCGGTCCGTGTTTAGTCCTGACTCTGGCACCAGCAGGAGGCCGGTCCATGTTTAGTCCTGACTCTGGCACCAGCAGGAGGCCGGTCCATGTTTAGTCCTGACTCTGGCACCAGCAGGAGGCCGGTCCATGTTTAGTCCTGACTCTGGCACCAGCAGGAGGCCGGTCCATGTTTAGTCCTGACTCTGGCACCAGCAGGAGGCCGGTCCATGTTTAGTCCTGACTCTGGCACCAGCAGGAGGCCGGTCAACGGTCAACAAGCCCTTCTACTGCACAGTCTTATTGCACTCTTACATTGCACTGATCCTGTTGCATTTTAATGTTTATTACTGTAACATTTAAAGTCTGTGTGACAGCTTCTCAATATTATAACTCAGCGGCAGTTATTTACGATCGTTTTGCATCTGTGAAGTTGACGTTCGAGAAGAAATGTAGAAAAATAAATGTTTAAATAAATGACAGGAAGTGATTGAGTTCTAAAACGGAATCCCTCCCTCTGTGATGTCATCAAAAAGCGACGTGCCATGAAATAAACAAACACAATACACACACAATTGACACAACTCTTTGATCATTTAAAGTGTCACTTAACAAAATAAAGTTGTTATTGGGTGTTATTATTTGTAAAATCATAACTATTGTGTCATTTATACGGGTTTTGGCCCTTATTTTGACAATGGTTGCTAGGAAACAGCTGTAGAATTACCTCTAACTGTGTCATATTTACTGCTCATGTACAACCAGGAAGTGACATTGTAAACATTATGAAAATAGTCAAACTGGGCATAAATGTTCAGTTAAATCTTAAATATAATCATGTTTTAGTGGAATGTGTGGTTGAACCTGTCCCATAGACTTTAATGCTCTACACTGTATACTGTGCACTTTGGAGATACACATGAAATACCCATGAAGTAGACTTAAAAGCATGTTTGCGTGCTCTGTCCCCTGAGCCCGGTGCGTCCCGCTGTCGCCGCGCTCTCCCGCCGGCCACGAACGCACCGCGGGTTTAACCCATTTAACGCGCACTCGCTCCGTTAAAGATGCATGCGTTCTATGGACATGCCTTATTCATGTCGGCGCGCTCGCAGAACACGGCTCTGAGCGCCGCTCTTTCTCTCGTTCACACAAAGGGTTTGAGCCAACATCGATATCATGAGCCGAGAGCGTGTTCTGACGCGCGACGAAACAAACGAGCTTCGCTTAAGGAGCTAAACGCCGCCTCGCTCTGATTTTTAACGTCCGCAAATGGAGAATAGCTCCACCTGCTGGCACGCTGAGGATTGTTAAAGGGCCTATGACAGGTTGGACCACTCATTTGACTAAAATGTAGTTGAGATAAATATATTTCAATGTTTGCTAAAATGCTGTTCAAATTTAATCCCAATTAAGCAATTTTTCAGGTTTTTAATTCCACTTCCTGGTTGTGAATGATGACGTCACACTGGGAAATTAGAAAGTACATTGGGCAAAAACTGACCTAATGTTAGAGATTTTTTTAATTTGACAAATAAAAATACACATGAACGCCTTTATTTCATTTAATTCATGTTTAAAGGGTCAAAAAAGTAGTCTCTTTTAAGTAAATTATGCATAACTTTGTCTCTCCAGTGTGATATCATCAATTTGTTTACTTCCTGTAATTTTCAACATATTTTTCTATTTTACCGCACTTTAAAATGGTACAAAGGACATAGAGCACAAAATAAAGTTCTGTAAGTAAAGTTTTTAATCATCTGAACATTACTTGAGTACAGTTTTCGGTAGATTATTTTTACTTTTACTTCACTTCATTGGAGAGGAGATATCTGTACTTTACACTCCACTACATTTTAGAATTGGACTGAAAAGTGCACATTTGTTCTTATGTTTTCAAGTGTGTTTACCATGACAACAAGTCTGACATTTTGAGTTTAAAAACTATATGACAGATTAGACGACACATTTCATTAAAACGTAGTAATGTTTTTTTTTTAAGATTTTACTAAGCATTTTGCCCATTGGTTCCCAGTTTGACAGTTTTTGGGAAGTTCATAATGTCACTTCCTGGTTGAACATGAGCAGCAAATATGACATAGTTAGAGGTAATTCCACAATTGTTAAAAAATATGTTGTTTATAGATGGATAATTTCCTCTGCTGTCTGCCCTGATACTGAGTGCATGCAGCCAGTAGATGGCGCCTAGCACTTACACAATTTAGTTCTGTTACACTTTAAGAGACGCTACGATCAGACTGGCAGTAGCAGTGATCGTGTTTAGAGGCAGAAATGCTCAGAGCGAGACTGTAATGATTTAAGGACTGATTTAAACAGCAGAAGATTCTCTGATAAGTGACATAGACGACTTGAAAATACGTCCCGGATCGAGGGAGTTCAGCAGGAGGTGTTTTTGACAGTCGGAGAAGTAAGCCTTATAATCCGGTGCGCTTTATATATGGATCAATACTGAGCCGCAACTACGCAACCACAACCACTACTGTAGCTTCTATTCTATGCGCCTTATAATGCGGTGCGCATTATAGTGCGGAAAATACAGTAATTCAAATGAGATCATGAAATCATCTCGCGACCCCCCGAGGGTTCCCGACCCCCACTTTGGGAACCACTGTGTTAGAACATGGTTTAAAGCTAAAAAAACTCACTGCAGCAGAACACGTGTCCTTTAATCAGGAAAGTACAAAGCAAACAGAAGGTCAGTTCGGTCTGAGCCGCTCCGACCTGTAAACGAAACTTTAAACTACATCAAACCCCGTGAGACCGTCCCGGGGCCCGCGCTCTGTTATTGAAACGCTCCTCTCTCCTTCAGGACCGGCCTCAGACGCCACACTTTCACTTTTCTCCCTGTTTACTCCGCACTCGCCGCGTCAAATAACCTGGCAGCGCTCCCTTCACAAATAGAGCGCAGAATGGCTTTTACATTACTCTGTAGACTCGGCGCAGTGAAAGGGACAGCTCTGTTAGAGGAGCAGGAGGCTGTTTATTGACCCGGCCCGAGCCAAACATCATTCCACGACTCGGGGCTATTTGTTTTGGGGCGGCACAACACGGTCGCGCCGCGTTCGGATCCGGGAGATGAGACGAGAAAGGGTTTGTCTCCAAGGTTATTGTGTTAAAAGTGGCGGGGAAAGTAGGTAAAGATTTGAACTAGTTTGACAAATCGAGCGTCGCCAGAACTAATGCGGCTTTTATGGTCGTGTGAGTCCTTGATTTTCAGCCTGCGCGCCTTGAAAAACTGTCCGATTTGAGTGAACAGATTCAAAAGTGTGGATGCACGGCAAAAAATGAATTTCTAGATGCGTTAAAATGTCTTGATTTGAGGATATTAATCTGGATTTCAGACGTTTTGACTCGTTAAAATTAGTTTTATTTGATGGAACTAGATTATTTGACTTGTTTCAAACCATTTCTGACTTGTTTCAACACATTATTTCTTACTTCAATCCAAATTATCTGTCACTGGGTTAAGATCATTTTACTTGTCCCACTGACAAATGTGTTTTCTTATTTTAAGTTAAATTATTATCATTATCAGCCAGAAATACTTTGAAACCAGTGAAATATTCTGCATCACATCAGCAATTAAATCTCATCGAGTCAAAACTTCTCAAATCCAGATAAAAATGATCAATTCAAGCCGTTTTAAACTTTGAAGATTTACATTTTTTGCTGCAGGAAGATAATTTGGACTGAAATAAGAAATAATGTGTTGAAACAAGTCAGAAATGGTTTGAAACAAGTCAAATAATCTAGTTCCATCAAATACATAATCTCCACTGATCTTAAAAAGTCAAAACGTCTGAAATTCAGATTAATATCCTACAATCAAGACATTTGAACTCATCTAGAAATTCACTTTTGCAGTGTCAAGATTTGAACTAGTTTGACAAATCAAGCGTCGCCAGAACTAATGCAGCTTTTATGATCGTGCAAGTCCTTGATTTTCAACCAGTGCGCCTTGAGGTTTTGCCAGGTGTGCCTTGAAAAAATGTCCGATTTGAGTTAACAGATTCAAAAGTGTGGATGTGATACGAGTAATTGTCCATTTTGAAGTGTCCTGAGCAGCGTCTGCATCAAAGAAGAACAGAAAACCGTCACTGCTGTCAAATTTAAAGAACCAGACAGTGGCACAGACATTATTTGGCTTGTTATACACCAGATTTAATTTTTATTTTTTTAAGTAGTTGATGTTCCGTGGTATCTTTTGAACCCAAAAAGTGTGCCATAACTCAAAAAAGGTTGAAGTACACTGGTGTAAATAGACTTTTCATCGTAACAATTGTCATCTGCCTATTGAAAATCGTGGGCTCTGAAGTAAACTTTGTGGAAGAGTATAGATTTTTTGGTCTGAACACAAGTAACAGAATTGACATAAAACTCTACGCTCTTTATGGGAGACCGGTTGTGGAGTTGAGGCTCTTTGTGAATGGTCACGTGGGCCATTCACACCTTTGACACAGAGCAGGGAGAGAGGCTGGTTCTGGGTAGCTGTAATTTTTGTTTTTTGGGTTGTAACTAGTTAACTAATAATCCAACCCTAATTCCTAAATCCCCCCCCCCCAACCCTAACCTTAATTAAAGGGCCCATGACAGGTCGGACACTCATTTACCTAAAATGCAGTTAAGATAAATATATTTCAAGTTTTGCAAAAATTCTTTACAAATGTTATCCCGGTTTAGCAGTTTTATAAGTTTTAATTTCACTTCCTGGTTGTAAATAATGACATCACACTTGGAAATTACCATAGCAACCACACTGTAAACTGGGCTAAAACTCATCTAATGTCATCAGTTCTTTTACCTGACAAATAAAAATATATTTGAACGTATTTATTTAGTTGTTTAAATGGTCCAAAAAGTAGTTTATTTTATGTAAATCATGTATAAAGTTTGTCTCCCCAGTGTGATGTCATCAGTTTCTTTACTTCCTGTAATTTTCAACATATTTTTCAACTTTTCTCCACAAACAGCGACCTGATTGGTGTAAAACTATTATATATATTTACAACAGGTGAGTAAAGTCAAAATTAGAAAATCATAAAAACCTGTCATACGCACTTTAAGTAGTTACTAATCCTGTGTCATGCTTAATAAACTATTTGTTCACGATGAATTAAGTCTTTGTTAGTGCTTTGTTGAGGCAAAATAAGATGTGGTTGTTATAAAGTGAGACCCATGCATTCTGAGCGGTGTCGCCTTTCCATAGATCTGACCTGTAACTCAAATATTGTGAATGTTTTTTGAAGATATGCACCATTTGAATATCGAGTGTATCGTTTATGCCGCAAAACAAGCTGATTAATAATGAAAATGGAAAAGAAGCGGGTTGTAAATTTCCAAAAACACGTATAAAGGGATGTTTCTGTGCTTTTCAATCTTTTCATTTTTCAATTGCACACACTCCAAACAACCATAATAATAGGAAACAATAATAAAAAAGGTATAAATGCTCATGAGATTGTAATGCTAATTTTGCTAATCCTAAAAGAACATGTTTTGCCTTAATTTTACAGGCATTTCTTTTTTGTTTGACATTTAAACCTACATTTGAAGACATATTTAACACATTTCTATTCAACTAACATTATATTGTTATCAGGAAACTTCCAAAATGCCTCTCAAAATAATGACTATATCAGATAATCATTAAATATGACAGAAAGAACAATATATTTGGGGCTCAGTATTTATCGTGTCTGTTTTCTTTCCACTTTGGAGGACTTTTTAGTTGTTTTTCAATTTGGTTTGAGCAACAGAGAGTCAAATAAGTCACTTTTATGACTCAATATTGACACCAACTAACTTCAAATATGTTTAATTGTGCTTTTTATCGATTGCAGCTCATGTTTTTTCACAACGTTGCACAGTTTTTTGGGCAGGATTCTACTTCTCTCAGTGACATTTTGTGTAGAAATGTACTGTACTTCAAAATGTGCCATCGTAACATGTCTAGCTCTGAAAAAACATTGAAATAAACGAATGACAGTGGCTGACTCATACGCTTTCACCTCACAGCAAGAAGGTCCCGGGCTTGTTTGCGTCTCTGCGCGGAACGAGGTCATTTGCCGAGTCATTTGTGAGAAACGCCACCAAAAATAATGGGAAACGTGTCGTTGAGAAGCTCGTGGAAGCGTCCCGGGGCGAGCGGACATCATTACTGCGGCCGGAGCGGAGCAGAGGGACAAACGCATTACACGGACGTCGGGATGAGCCGGGCGTGTTTCTGGGAACGTTACGGATGCGACGGAGGCTTATCAGCGGCTGCAGACACAAAACGCGCTGAACAAACGGCAGCGGAACACGGCAGATATCACACCTGAGAAAACAGAGCGGCGAGAGGGCGAGCTGAGGACACGCGGCAGAGGCGGGACCGGCGCGGGGTCGGTTTGACAGGTCCGACGGGGTGCGTTCAGTCGTCTGACTTTACACTTTAAGAGACGCTACGATCAGACTGGCAGTAGCAGTGATCGTGTTTAGAGGCAGAAATGCTCAGAGCGAGACTGGCGATGATTTAAGGACTGATTTAAACAGCAGAAGATTCTCTGATAAGTGACATAGACGACTTGAAAATACGTCCCGGATTGAGGGAGTTCAGCAGGAGGTGTTTTGACAGTCGGAGAAGTAGGCCTGGGCGATACTGCAAAAAAGGATTATCACGATTTTCTTGGGGCCAGACCACGATTTCGATTTTATCACGATTCATGTTCAGTTTTCCATTGCCTTTAATAATAATAATAATAATCGTTTATTCATTTTATAATTTGTGACATTTTGTTTAAATAAAGTTCCTGTCTTTGTCCAGTTAACAATTACGATCATTAATTATTACAGCAGATTCTTTTCGTCGTATTTAAACGCATCTTTGTCACTTTTAGTCGTGTCTTTGTCGTCTTTCAAGTCGAATTAGTTGTTCGTATCGGCGTGTTTTTGTCGCTTTTCGAACAAACACAAAAATAATGTTAAACGTGTCGTTGAAAAGCTCGTGAAAGCGTCCCAGGGCGAGCGGACATCATTACCGCGGCCGGAGTGGAGCAGAGGGACAAACGCATTACACGGACGTCGGGATGAGCCGGGCGTGTTTCTGGGAACGTTACGGATGCGACGGAGGCTTATCAGCGGCTGCAGACACAAAACGCGCTGAACAAACGGCAGCGGAACACGGCAGATATCACACCTGAGAAAACAGAGCGGCGAGAGGGCGAGCTGAGGACACGCGGCAGAGGCGGGACCGGCGCGGGGTCGGTTTGACAGGTCCGACGGGGTGCGTTCAGTCGTCTGACTTTACACTTTAAGAGACGCTACGATCAGACTGGCAGTAGCAGTGATCGTGTTTAGAGGCAGAAATGCTCAGAGCGAGACTGGCGATGATTTAAGGACTGATTTAAACAGCAGAAGATTCTCTGATAAGTGACATAGACGACTTGAAAATACGTCCCGGATTGAGGGAGTTCAGCAGGAGGTGTTTTGACAGTCGGAGAAGTAGGCCTGGGCGATACTGCAAAAAAGGATTATCACGATTTTCTTGGGGCCAGACCACGATTTCGATTTTATCACGATTCATGTTCAGTTTTCCATTGCCTTTAATAATAATAATAATAATCGTTTATTCATTTTATAATTTGTGACATTTTGTTTAAATAAAGTTCCTGTCTTTGTCCAGTTAACAATTACGATCATTAATTATTACAGCAGATTCTTTTCGTCGTATTTAAACGCATCTTTGTCACTTTTAGTCGTGTCTTTGTCGTCTTTCAAGTCGAATTAGTTGTTCGTATCGGCGTGTTTTTGTCGCTTTTCGAACAAACACAAAAATAATGTTAAACGTGTCGTTGAAAAGCTCGTGGAAGCGTCCCGGGGCGAGCGGACATCATTACCGCGGCCGGAGTGGAGCAGAGGGACAAACGCATTACACGGACGTCGGGATGAGCCGGGCGTGTTTCTGGGAACGTTACGGATGCGACGGAGGCTTATCAGCGGCTGCAGACACAAAACGCGCTGAACAAACGGCAGCGGAACACGGCAGATATCACACCTGAGAAAACAGAGCGGCGAGAGGGCGAGCTGAGGACACGCGGCAGAGGCGGGACCGGCGCGGGGTCGGTTTGACAGGTCCGACGGGGTGCATCGTTTATTCTGAAACGGGGATGTTAAACTGAAGGCCCGCGAGCCAAATCGGGGACGCCAAGCGATATGATCCGGCCCTCAACCATCTGCCAAAAATATGGAAAATATTGTATCACTTGTTATTGGTTTAGTCCTGGTTTAGACGTGGTTTCGCCCCCTGATTTAGTCCTGGTTTGGTCCTTGTTTAGCCCTGGTTTAGTCCTGGTTTGGTCCTTGTTTAGCCCTGGTTTAGTCCTGGTTTCATCCTGGTTTAGACCTAGTTTGGACCTGGTTTAGACGTGGTTCAGCCCTGGTTTAGATGTGGTTTAGACATGGTTTAGGCCTGACTTAGTCTTGGTTTGGTCCTTGTTTAGCCCTGGTTTGGACCTGGTTTAGACGTGGTTTAGCCCTGATTTAGTCCTGGTTTGGTCCTTGTTTAGCCCTGGTTTAGTCCTGGTTTCATCTTGGTTTAGACCTAGTTTGGACTTGGTTTAGACGTAGTTTGGTCCTGGTTTAGTCCTGATTTGGACCTGGTTTAGCCCTGATTTAGTCCTGGTTTGGTCCTTGTTTAGCCCTGTTTAGTCCTGGTTTCATCCTGGTTTAGACCTAGTTTGGACTTGGTTTAGTCCTGGTTTAGACCTGGTTTAGTCCTAGTTTGGACCTGGTTTAGACGTGGTTTCGCCCCCTGATTTAGACCTGTTTTAGTCCTGGTTTGGACCTGGTTTAGACCTGGTTTAGTCCTGGTTTGGACCTGGATTTTTCTCATTTTGGCTGATGTTACGCAGATGAAAATAGCTCTTGGTCAAATAAGACTCCAAGGTTTGTTTCAGTTGAGCTGAAGGCTACACTACACACTCGGAGATGTATTTACCTTCTTATGGGAAAAACAATAAATACATCTCCTAATTAACTGTCTTTAAGAAGAATACAAGTATGAATATAAAGACATAATTGAGGCTGCACTGTTTGGCAACATCAATTTGCAAATACAAGAGAAAGGAGAAAGCGTGACATGTTTGCAGGATTTTCAGGAGCAAATCATGTTTATTTTTCTTTCGTTGTAGTTTTCTGTCCTGACACATTCATTCCATGAGTTTGCACATTGTTTATCGTCTGAGGAGCGTCTTCCAGTGCCTCGATTGTTGAAAATATCTGTAATTTTTGTTGTCGCTGAACATGTTTCCTTTGCTTTTTATTTACTTTTAAAGCACGACATTGAGGAAAGCAACAAACTGAACAAAAATTGCTTTCTGATGGAATATAAATGGAAGTAAATACAAAAATAAATGATTCCCTAACTCTATTTACTTTTTACTGGCTCCGCTTTGTATTAGAATTGCTCATTGTACATCATTTTAATTGCAAGATACAGTTAGTCTCAGAAAAAGCTAATCAAACCTTCTCTTGACAAACACACGCACGTTTAACCCTTTCCCTGCCTGTTCCGTCAGTCACTTTTCATAATAGGATTCTCAAATTCACATTTTAAACATAATTTTGTCGCTTTTAGTAGTGTTTTTTGTCACGTTCAGTTGTGTTTGTCGTATTTAGTCACGTCTTTGTCGTTTTTAGTCGTGTTTTTGTTGCTTTGGAACACATTTTTATTGCTTTTGTCGCTTGTTTCAGAACACGTTTGTACAAATCCAAAGCACAGTGTTTTCAGTTTTCATTCAAATCAAAGCAAGACATTCTGTTGTTTGTGGAAGAAATTGTGACTCATTCATTCAAAGTGCGATTTTTGCGTCGATTTGGTTTAATTGTGCAGCTCTGGCTTTTAAGAGGTAAATAAAGTCATCTGCTCAGAGGCTTCAGAGGCTAAACAACAGGAGAAAAAGTGTGTTTGAACAGACAGCTGCATTAAAGACACAAACAGTCGATCACGACACGACGATTTCACAAAAACAGCAGATTGTCACAGGGACCAGCTCATGATTCCATTTTTATCTCCCAGACATAATTTAAATAGGATTCTGTTCAAATTCACACTTTAAACCCATTTTTAATCGCTTTTAGTCGAGTTTTTGTCACGTTCAATTGTGTTTGTCATATTTAAACAGGTCTTTGCCATTTTTAGTCGTGTTTTTGTGGTTTTTAGCCGCGTTATTGTCGCTTTTAGTCTCGTTTTGGTGCATTGAGTCACTTTTGTTGCTTGTAGGCGCATTTTTGTCATGATTTTGTCGCTTGTTTCAGAAGATGTTTGTACAAATCTGACCTACACTGTTAGAAGTTTTTATTCAAATCAAAGCGAGACATTTTGTTGTTTGTGGAAGAAATTATTGCACGTCAAACACTGCAGCCTTTACCATTTGCTAATTGCATCCATTAAAATAGTGTTTTTGTGTGGATTTGGTTTAATTATGCAGCTCTGGTCTTTAAAAGGTAAATAAAGTCATCTGCTCAGAGGCTTCAGAGGCTAAACAACAGGAGAAAAAGTGTGTTTGAACAGACAGCTGCATTAAAGTGCGTATGACGGGTCTAATTTTGACTTTATTCAGTGCATTAATACCTGTTGTAAACACAAATTATAGTTTTACACCAATCAAGTTGCTATTTGTGGAGAAAAGTTCAAAATTCAGAAAATTCTGTTGACAATCACAGGAAGTAAATACAATGACATCACAATGGGGAGACAAAGGTCATGCATAATTTACACGAAATAAACAACTTTTTTGACTCTTTAAACTTTGATTCAACAAAATAAAGGTGTTCACATGTGTTTTTCTTTGCCAAATGAACAAAATCTGTGACATTAGATGAGTTTGGCCGGTGTACTGTCTGGTTGCTATGGTGATTTCCTAGTGTGATGTCATACTTTACAATCAGGAAGTACAATTAAAAACCTAAAAAACAGCTAAACTGGGTTTAAATTTGTAAAGATTTTAGTAGAAATTTGAATCTATTTCTCTTAACTGCATTTTAGTTAAAGGTCCCATAACATGCAAAATGGACTTTTCAGAGGTTTTAACCTTCCTCCAGTGCTATTTGGGCCTCGTATGTTGTGCCCAAAGTGGTTTTTTGATTGATTCCCTCATGTTTTCACTAGAGAACTGTCTTTTCCGTCCCCCTCGGCTGAGCAGCAGACGGGGGCTCCTCACTAAGATGACGCGGTGTTTAAGCCACGCCTCCAGGAAGCGCGCAGCCACAAGAATAAAAACAGCTAATGCTACACAGTAATTACACGATGGATACGACAGATAGAAGAGTTAGCTTGTTATTTACCAAACGGCAACGTCCGTCGTTGAGGCCCTGGAGCACGTCAAACTCCAGGTCAGATCCAGGACGTAGGACTCAGCACGACGCACCGTCAGGACGAGAAAAGGTTTATTCAGTGTTTGTGTATCGCTGTTCACCGGAGCACACGGCGCATGCACCATCTCCACTCTAGGCTTCGGCACGAGTTGGGCGGGGGAGGCGCGCGGGTTGGGCGGGGGAGGCAGACTGCTCTCTGTTCGGGGGGGTCAGATCTCAGAGCCGTTTGCTTTTGCAAGGAGGGGGGCCAGTCCAAGAAATGGGTGTTTTTTGTAAACTGTTATGTTATGGATATTACACAACGAGAAAATGTATCAACAAAGCCCTTAGAATAGACTGTGTGAAGGGGAAAAGAGCAGAATATGGGACCTTTAAATGTGTATTTCAACCTGTCATGGGCCCTTTAAAGACACAAACAGTCAATCACGACACGACAATTTCACAAAAACAGCAGATTGTCACAGGGACCAGCTCACCGTTCGATTCAGACCTGCTACTGAAACACAAACGCGCACATTCTTTCTTTAAACGAGCTTGAAAAAGAAGGTTGTCGTGGCTTTGCTGCCGCCGTCGCCTCGTAGCAGCGTCGAAGTGCCTCGTCTTCCGTTCGTGGCCTCTGCGTGACCTTTGTCTCCAGAACTCGCACACAAACAGCTCCTCGGGCGCTCTCCTTCGCTCTCTCGGCGGAAACTGGATCAGCTCAAACCAACACACGGCCAAAACAAACCGTGCACTTTTATACTTTTGTTTCAGTCGTAAATGCCAAGCGTTCGCGTTCTTTGTAGCTCAGACAAGCCTTTTATTGGATCAGGATGTTGGCTGCACTGGAACGGAGAAAAGGATTTAGTTTCCTTTAAATAAAAATGTACTTTAGGTTAGTTTTCCATTCATTTGGTCCTGATCTTGTTCTGGTTTAGTTCAGACTTTAATTGGGCTGTAGTCGTTTAGTCGATTAATTGGTCGATGAAATCTTAGTCGACGAATGATTTTATTTAGATTTAAAGGGCCCATGACAGGTTGGTCCACTCATTTAACTAAAATACAGTTAAGATAAATATATTTCAAGTTTTGCTAAAATTCTTTACAAATGTTATCCAGGTTTAGCAGTTTTATAAGTTTTAATTTCACTTCCTGGTTGTAAATAATGACATCACACTAGGAAATCACCATAGCAACCACACTGTACCAAAATTACTGGCCAAAATTCCTCTAATGTCACAGATTTTGTTCATTTGACAAAGAAAAACACATGTGAACACCTTTATTTTGTTGAATTAATGTTTAAAGGGTCAAAAAAGTAGTTTATTTTATGTAAATCGTGTATAAAGTTTGTCTCCCCAGTGTGATGTCATCAGTTTGTTTACTTCCTGTAATTTTCAACAGATTTTTCAACTTTTCTCCACAAACAGCGACCTGATTGGTGTAAAACTATTATATATATTGACAACAAATATTAATACACTGAATAAAGTCAAAATTAGAAAATCATAAAAACCTGTCATACGCCCTTTAAAGGATTTTTATCAGACAACAGCAACAGGGCAAACATATGGAGTGAGTAAACTGAAGATTTTTGGAGTGAATCATGAGTTTAAAGGGCAGATATTAAGCTAAATTGATTTTTTTTTTTAGCTTTTAATCCTGTTCTAACATTGTTCGGTCATCAAAAACACACCACGGATCACCAGAGAGTTTTGGCCACGTGCCTTTGCTGAATCCTTTGTATATCACTATTTATCTATTTTATTTATTGTCACTGCACTCAAAAACATGATTAAATGCTCTTAAGGTGAATAGGAACACATCTTTAATTTAAAGTATCAATTTGAAACTATAAACTATAACCATAAATGTAAGAAAAAATGTATTACAAGTTTTTCATCATGTCATGTTTTCATGTCGAAATAAGACATTTTATGTGGAAAAATGGCCAAAAATGTCACATATTTGGGACATTTAAATTTGAAAAATGGACAGAACCAGGTTTAAATTTCTTGATTCATGTTGTAACATATTAGTTATAAAAATCTACAGAGAGGATTTTGGATTTCTTATTTAGTTTTTGAGTAAACTAAATCTGACTGAAAATTGTCCTAAAAATTCAAATTTCGCCTCATTAGAATTAGATATCAACAAATCCTTGTGTACTTTTGGTCTAAATCTTGTTGAGTCCAGATTGTACAGTTTGGTGTAGGATCTACTTTAAGGCTGATCTTTATGTCTTGAGGGACAAAAATGCATTTTAAGAAAACGTCCTTTGAAGTTAGATGTTTTTAGTCGTGTTTTTGTCGCTTTCAGTCATGTTTTTGATGCTTTTAGATGATTTTTTGACGCTTTTAGTTGTGTTTTTGTTACTTATAATCTCACTTTTGTTGCTTTCAGTGATGCTTTTGTCGCTTTTAGATTAATTTTTGTTGCTTTTAGTTGTGTTTTTGTCACGTTTATTCACATTTTTGTCACTTTTTGTCACTTGTTTGTTGCTTTTTGTCAAATCCTTCTGTCCGTTTGGTCTAAATCTTGTTGAGTCCAGATTGTACAGTTTGGTGTAGGATCTACTTTAAGGCTGATCTTTATGTCTCGAGGGACAAAAATGCATTTTAAGAAAACGTCCTTTGAAGTTACAATGTCCAGAGAAATCTATGGATGAAGTGGATTCAATGGAAGAATAAAACATCCTTAGGAGCAGATTGGACACGTTTGTTGTTTCTACATGAAAGTCGACATGTGAGAGAGAAAACTGACGAATAAACAAAAAAATAGAGTTTTGCCTGTGCTGTCTCGCCTTTAAAGTTGATTATGCGCAGCACGGTTTGACTTTTCTGATTTGAGGCCGTCCACCTGCCTGTCTCCATGGAGATTTTTACTTTGCCTGACACTTACATGTGTTTTTATTGCTTTACTCCGTACTGCGGACTGTTCCGGGCAAAGCAGAGACATCTCCCGTGAGACGAGCAGGTTGCATCAGAAAAGCTGCACAGTGCCACTTTAAATTAGACCTTTCTGAATGATTCATTTGCCACCAAAGGATGAGACGGAGCCGCTGCTTTCGAGCCAGGACTCGGGAGAGAATCAGACGAGCAGAAACCCCAGATTTGCCCCGTGTTCCTCTCGCCCGTCCCGTCCAATCCATTACTCATGACTGACACCGTTAATCCTCGTCCGGTCGCCGCGTGTCGCCCGGACGATCCCCGGTCAGCGCTGAACCCGACGCCGAGCCGCGGAAAGACAAACGGCTCAATAAATAATGCGGGATTTATAATTTACAAATGCCTGGAGTGTTGGAGGGGCGCGCGGAGACGCCGTGACGGGGCGGGACGGCAGGAAAGAAGACGAGCGCGGGACGGGGCGGAGTTTGGGACGGTTTTGTCCTCGAGGCCAGGAACGCTTTTGAAATAGAAATAAAATGTAACGCGAAAGGCTTTAACAGCATCTGCAGAAGTGAACCAGGACTGAACCAGGACTGAACAAGGTCTAAACCAGGTCTGAACCAGGACTGAACCAGGTCTGAACAAGGTCTAAACCAGGTCTGAACCAAGACTGAACCAGGACTGAACAAGGTCTAAACCAGGACTAAACCAGGTCTAAACTAGGAGTAAACTAAGAGTAAACCAGGTCTAAACTGGGACTAAATGAGGTCTAAACAAGGTCTAAACCAGGACTAAACCAGGACTGAACCAGGACTGAACAAGGTCTAAACCAGGACTAAACCAGGACTAAACCAGGACTAAACAAGGTCTAAACCAGGACTAAACCAGGACTGAACCAGGACTGAACAAGGACTAAACCAGGTCTAAACCAGGACTAAACAAGGTCTAAACTAGGACTACACCAGGACCAAACTAGGACTAAAAACACATGAAGACGGCTTTATTTTACTGAATTGATGTTTAAAGAGTCTGGAAAATGTGTTTCTTGTGTGCGAATTGTCCACAAAAAAAAAAAAGAAGTCTCCCCAGTGTGACGTCATCATGTTTTGGAACTCTTCCGCTAATTTTCAACATTTTTATTTTTCATCTTTTCTTCACAAACTTGACACTTGATTGACACGAAGTATTATTCCCACCAAATAAAGTAAAAACTAGAGAATGATAACAAACTGGACACTTTACGTCTGCAGGTGAAGGATGTGGTTCCTTTAAAATGCCTTTTTCTGCGTCAGGGGCTGGATTTGGCCCCAGCACCGACGGTTTAAAAATAACACTTAAACGTCTGTGGCAGCGCTTTTCAACTTTATTTCACCGAGGGCCAGGTTTTTGGGACGGTTTTGTCCTCGAGGCCAGAAACGCTTTTGAAATACAAATAAAAAGTAACACGAAAGGCTTTAACAGCATCTGCAGAAGTGAACCAGGACTAAACCAGGTCTAAACCAGGACTAAACCAGGTCTAAACCAGGACTGAACCAGGACTAAACCAGGACTAAACCAGGACTGAACCAGGTCTGAACCAGGACTAAACCAGGTCTGAACCAGGGATAAACCAGGTCTAAACTAGGATTAAACCAGGACTGAACCAGGACTGAACCAGGACTGAACCAGGTCTAAACTAGGATTAAACCAGGACTAAACCAGGTCTAAACTAGGATTAAACCAGGACTAAACCAGGACTGAACCAGGGCTGAACCAGGGCTAAACCAGGGCTGAACCAGGTCTGAACCAGGACTGAACCAGGTCTAAACCAGGTCTAAACCAGGTCTGAACCAGGTCTAAACCAGGTCTAAACCAGGTCTGAACCAGGACTGAACCAGGTCTAAACCAGGACTAAACCAGGGCTAAACCAGGACTGAACCAGGTCTGAACCAGATCTAAACTAGGACTAAACTAAGAGTAAACCAGGACTAAACCAGGTCTAAACCAGGACCAAACCAGGACCAAACCAGGACCAAACCAGGACCAAACCAGGACCAAACCAGGACCAAACCAGGTCTAAACCAGGTCCAAACCAGGACCAAACCAGGACTAACCAGGACCAAACCAGGACTAAACCTGGACCAAACCAGGACCAAACCAGGACTAAACCAGGTCCAAACCAGGACCAAACCAGGACCAAACCAGGACTAAACCTGGACCAAACCAGGACTAAACCAGGACTAAACTAGGACTAAACCAGGGCTAAACTAGGACTAAACCAGATCTAAACTAGGACTAAAGTAAGAGTAAACCAATTAAAAGAGATACATTATTTTCTATATTTTTGAAGATGGGTTGAGGACATCACACTGGGAAATTAAGAAGTAACCACATTGTACACCTAAAAAGCATTGCCAAAATTAAAGGTATAGTGTCTAAACCAGACTTGGAGAGACTTATCCATGCATTTGTCTCCAGTAGGTTAGACTACTGCAACGGCCTGTTCACTGGCCTCTCCAAACGAGCTGTAAAACAGCTGCAGTACATCCAGAACGCTGCTGCTCGGGTCCTGACAAGAACCAGGAAGTACGACCACATTAGTCCTGTGCTCAGGTCTCTGCACTGGCTTCCTGTGGCTCAGAGAATTGACTTTAAAGCAGCTCTGCTTGTGTTCAAGTCTCTCCACGGCCAAGCACCAAAGTACATCTCTGACATGTTAGTGCCATATGAACCATCTCGCTCTCTGAGGACCTCATGGACCGGCCTCCTGCAGGTGCCTAGAGTTAGGACTAAACATGGGGAATCAGCATTTCAGTTTTTTGCAGCTAAAATCTGGAACAGTCTCCCTGAAGATGTGAGACAGGCCTCCACTCTGACAACGTTTAAATCCAGGCTAAAAACAGTTCTGTTTAGACGTGCATACGACTGAAAGATCTATCTGCACTCTTCTCTTTTAAAGCACTTTATTTTAAAATGATTTTAAAATGATTCTGTGTGTCTTTTTGTGTTTTGTGATTTTAATGCAACTTTTCCTGTTTATGTAAAGCACTTTGAATTGCCCTGTGTACGAATTGTGCTCTACAAATAAACTTGCCTTGCCTTGCCTTGCCTTACACTGGGCTAAAACGATTTTTTAACTTGACAAATAAAAATATATTTGAAGGTCTTTATTTTAATTAATTAATGTCATCAGTCTAGTTGTGATTTTCAACAGATTTTCCATTTTTTTCTCCACAAACAGACACCAGATTGATTTAAAACTATAATTCATATTTACAGCAGGTATTAAAACTCCTAATAAAGTCAAAATTAGTAAGTCATATAACCCCGTCGTAGGCACTTTAAGCCGAAATACAGTGTTCAAAAGCAGAGGAACGGGAGGAATCCTTTGGTCGTCCACCTGCGCCGCACATTTGAACCCCACCGCAGTAAAACCTGATATTTTCTTTTCCTTTTCTAAACACGGCGCCGCTCTGCTGGACTCCTTTGTACATCTCCGCTCTCCGCTGTGCTCCTGTCTGTTTGCCGTAGATATAATGATCCTCAGACATCTCCATTTGGCCCGGCGCGCGGCGGGAGGCGGCCATCTTTCTCCCCCCAAACCTCCGCGGCTCCGTAATGACAGAGCCCAGAGTGCGGCCTGTCATCTCCCGTCCAAAAAGCACGATAGCGAGAGAAAATATGCCGTCGGAGGAGATGTTACGGGGAGGTGTGTGCGGCGGAATCAGCGCTGTGGCGTTTTATTTCACACTTTCGGAGCATGTTTTGAAGAGGTGCAGGTCTGTGTTTAGCTCAAATTGCCTTCAGAACAGTTTGATCTGGTGCGCGCGGCGGAGGACCTCGGAAACGCGCGCTAACCTGCTATTTCAAATGGAAGGTGCACAGTGTCACTTTTCTGATGGAAGTTGCGCAGCTTGTTGTCGACTTTATAGAGAGGCTTGGTCTGGAAAGTTCCACAGTGAGAAAAGAAACACATCTATCTCCATTTTTGAGCAACGTAAACACCTGTTGTTTGTGGAAGTTAAAGTGCGTATGGCAGGTTTTAACGATTTTCTAATTTTGATTTTGTTTGGTGTATTAATACGTATTGTACATAAAAAAATATTGTTTTACACCAATCGAGTCACGGTTTGTGGAGAAAAGCTGAAAAATCTGTTTAAAATTACAGGAAGTAAAAAAAACTGATGACATCACACTGTGAGACTCATTCTATCCAAAGGTTTTGAATAATTTACCCAAAATAAACAACTTATTTTACCCTTAAAACATGAATTCAACAAAATAAAGGTGTTCACATGTATTTTGATTTGTCGGACAAAAAACATCTCTGACATTTAGCCCAGTGTGCAGAGTAGTTTCCTAGTGTGATGTCATCATTTACAACCAGGAAGTGATATTACAAAACTAAAAAGTTGCTCAAATTGATAAAATGTATAATTATTTTCTGCAAAACTTGAAATATATTTATCTGATCTGTATTTTAAGTCCATGAATAGTACAACCTGTAATAGGCCCTTTAATGCCATACTGTGGAAAATATCATACAGAGCAATAACATCTCCACTTACTTCGGCACTTTACGCTAAAGTTCCATGTTTGTGAATTTTGTTCACTGACAAGCAGGTGGCAAACCCTCGACCAGAAAAGGCAGCAGGGGTGTGAAAAGTATTAAAAATCAGAATACAATACTAGAACTATTGAAACATTCATTTGAGCTTTATCAATAAAAACAGGCCCAAATGTGACTTTTCCTGAACAGAATGATCTTATTAAAGAAAAAATGTTATGCACTTTTCATATTGTTTTTAGCCTTGAAACGTGCTCTTGAGTGCCTTTAATTTACCATCTCATGTTTTGAAACAAACCAAAAAAAGGTTTATTATTAAATAATTCATGTTTTCCTCAGGAGTCTGGAAAGACACTTACTTAGTGCATCCAGCCCAGTAGATGGCGCCAAGTGGTTAGCTATATTAGCTCTAAATGCGAATGTGCTAAAGGCAATCATCAAGCTAGCAGCAGTTATCGTGTTAAGACAGAATAAACGCACAGAACGAGTCTGGTGATAATTTAAGGACTTAAAACAGCAAAAGATTCTCTGTTAAATGATGTAGAAGATCGGAAAATACGTCTGAAAATCCAGGAAGTTCAGCAGGAAGAGCTTTTGATGCTCTGAAGGAGAGGATTTTCTAATAAACATTCCTCACACACTCCACACATCGTCCAGGGGCCACAATTTGAGAACCACTGGGGAACATTAAAGCAGAACTAAGTAACTTCAGAGACAGAGCTCCCCCTGCAGGTCTCTAGTGAAAATACACTCCCAGTAAAAATTTGTTTTTTCATTTTTATTAAAATAAGGAAGTACAATCACATACAAAACATTTCATGTCACCAAATATAAAAAGGAGAGCCAGTGTTTCTCAGGAGAGTCGTCTTCAGGTCGGTGTCAGGAATGTTGCAGCTGCTTTTCTGCTCAGAGACAGCAGGGGGCGACGACGAGGGCTTCAAACACCCCGAAAACACATTTACAACCACCACACGGACTCACAAAGACTAAGGTCAGAATATTACTTAGTTCTACTTTAAAGTCTACCTCAACCTCAGGGACATTCTCTAGCGTTAACTGTTCTGCATGAATACGTTTACTCAGGTGTAACTCCAGGCTTTTGACAATTATTCACGTTTTGGATCGTCAAAGAAACTCAGCGCAGAGACGCCCGCGAGTCAAACCTGGGACCCTCCCGCTGCGAGGCGAGAGTGCGCGGCGGCTCATCTGCATCCACAGCCGTGCGACTTGTGGCCGATCGCTGGTCCTTCTCCAGGTTCAGCTGAGACCGCGCCGTGTGTGTGTCTCCAGCTCTGCCTAAAGATATCCACTTTTAATGAGAAAGTGAATATTTGAGCTGGCGCCGTGTCATCCTCATTACTCTGTCGCACACGGCCCTCGGCCCCGGCCCGGGACTCACAGAGGGACGGGGTTTGGGCCCAGAGCGCTAAGGAGGAGTTTTATGCAAATTTAACAAAACGTGAAACCCACAAAGCTGTTCTGACCGTGACAGTGTTTCTTTAACGTTGGTTTTCTCAGAGTTTTGACAGATTCAGGGTTTGTTTCACGGGAGGAGACAAGGGGGAGACAAGGGGGAGACAAGGGGGAGACAAGGGGGAGACAAGGGGGAGACAAACGGGCGTGTTGTCCTGGGGCCCAGAGTTGGATGGTCTTCCTGTTAATTTATATTAAAGGGGGCCCATGTGAGGCTTGTTTTGTCCTCCATTGAAAGCTGAAGTGCTCAGAAAATGTCTGTTGTCACTTGTCCCCTATCCCCGCCCACAGCTCTGTTTATACTCTTTCTTCATTCTCTCTCTCCCCCTCTCTCCCCCCTCTCCCCCTCTGATATACCTCACAGTGTCCCCCCTCTCTCTTTCTTCCTTCTCTCATGCTTCTCTCCCTCTCTCTCTCCCCCTCTCTCCCCCCTCTCCCCCTCTGATATGCCTCACAGTGTCCCCCTCTCTCTTTCTTCCCTCTCTTATCCTCCTTCCTCTTCTCTCCCTCTCTCTCCCCCTCTCTCCCCCTCCCCCCTCTGATATGATTCACTGTGTCCCCCTCTCTCTCTCTCTCTCTCTCTCTCTCTCCCCTCACTCCCCCCTCTCATATGCCTCACAGTGTCCCCCTCTCTCTCCCCCTCTCCCCCCTCAGTGTCCCCCCTCTCTCTCCCCCTCACCCCCCTCAGTGTCCCCCTCTCTCTCCCCCTCTGATATACCTCACAGTGTCCTCCCTCTCTCCCCCTCTGATATGCCTCACAGTGTCCCCCCCTCTCTCTTTCTTCCTTCTATCATGCTTCTCCCCCTCTCTCCCCCTCTGATATACCTCACAGTGTCCTCACTCTCTCCCTCTCTCCCCCTCTGATATGCCTCAGTGTCCCCCCTCTCTCTCCCTCTCTCCCCCTCTCTCTCTCCCCCCTCAGTGTCCCCCCTCTCTCCCCCTCTCTCTCCACCCCTCTCCCTCCTCAGTGTCCCCCCCCTCTCTCTCCCTCTCTCTCCCCCTCCCCCCCCTCAGTCTCCCCCTCTCTCTCTCTGAGGTTTGCGTCCACACAGACGTCCTGTTCTTGCAGCTCTTATCCTTCTCTCTCTCTCTCTCTCTCTCTCTCTCTCTCTCTCTCTCTCTCTCTCTCTCTCTCTCTCTCTCTCTCTCTCTCTCTCTCTCTCTCTCTCTCTCTCTCTCTCTCTCTCTCTCTCTCTCTCTCCCCCTCTCTCCCCCTCTCTCCCCCTCTCTCTCCTCTGATTTTCCTCACAGTGTGCCCCTCGCCCTCTCTCCCCCCTCAGTGTCTCCCCCTCTCTCTCTCTGTGGTTTGCTTCCACACAGACGTCCTGTTCTTGTGGCTCTTGTCCTTCTCTCTGTCTCTCTCTCTCTCTCTCTCTCCCTCTCCCCCCTCTCTCTCCTCTGATATGCCTCACAGTGTCCCCCTCTCCCTCTCTCTCCCCCTCTCTCCCCTCAGTCTCCCCCCTCTCTCTCTCTGTGGTTTGCTTCCACACAGACGTCCTGTTCTTGCGGCTCTTGTCCTTCTCTCTGTCTCTCTCTCTCTCTCTCTCTCTCTCCCTCTCCCCCCTCTCTCTCCTCTGATATGCCTCACAGTGTCCCCCTCTCCCTCTCTCTCCCCCTCTCTCCCCTCAGTCTCCCCCTCTCTCTCTCTGTGGTTTGCGTCCACACAGACGTCCTGTTCTTGCGGCTCTTGTCCTTCTCTCTCTCTCTCCCCCTCTCCCTCCTCAGTGTCCCCCCTCTCTCTCCCTCTCTCTTTCCCTCTCCCCCCTCAGTGTCCCCCTCACCCTCTCTCTCCCCCTCCCCCCCTCAGTCTCCCCCTTCCTCTCTCTGTGGTTTGCGTCCACACAGACGTCCTGTTCTTGCGACTCTTGTCCTTCTCTCCCTCTCTCTCTCCCCCTCTCTCCCCCTCTCTCTCCTCTGATATGCCTCACAGTGTCCCCCTCTCCCTCTCTCTCTCTCTCTCCCCCCTCAGTGTCCCCCCTCTCCCCCCTCAGTCTCCCCCCTCTCTCTCTCTGAGGTTTGCTTCCATACAGACGTCCTGTTCTTGCGGCTCTTGTCCTTCTCTCTGTCTCTGTCTCTCTCTCTCTCTCCCTCTCTCTCCCCCTCTCCCCCCTCAGTCTCCCCCCTCTCTCTCTCTGAGGTTTGCTTCCATACAGACGTCCTGTTCTTGCGGCTCTTGTCCTTCTCTCTGTCTCTGTCTCTCTCTCTCTCTCCCTCTCTCTCCCCCTCTCCCCCCTCAGTCTCCCCCCTCTCTCTCTCTGTGGTTTGCATCCACACAGATGTCCTGTTCTTGCGGCTCTTGTCCTTCTCTCTGTCTCTCTCTCTCTCTCCCCCTCTCCCCCTCTCTCTCCTCTGATATGCCTCACAGTGTCCCCCTCTCCCTCTCTCTCCCCCTCTCCCCCCTCAGTGTTCCCCCTCTCTCTCCCCCTCTCTCCCCCCGTCCACACAGACGTCCTGTTCTTGCACGCTGTTCTTTAATTCATGTCTGAACAGAACATACTTGTAACATGCTGATTATTATTATGAGCGCGCTGCCTTTGCTCCTCGTCAGACGAAGGTCGACATGAAACATTCACAGACCCGGAGCACAGACGTGGACTGTTCTCTGTGTTTAGTCCTTGTAAGTGTTGGAAAAAGTTTGAATAGATTAGATGATCTTTATTGTACACAATGTCTGTTTTGTCTGTTTTCCATCCATCCATCCATCTTCTTCCGCTTATCCGGGGCCGGGTCGCGGGGGCAGCAGCCTGAGCAGGGACTCCCAGACTTCCCTCACCCCGGACACTTCCTCCAGCTCCTCCGGGGGGATCCCGAGGCGTTCCCAGGCCAGCCGAGAGACATAGTCCCTCCAGCGTGTCCTGGGTCTACCCCGGGGCCGCCTCCCGGTGGGACATGCCCAGAACACCTCCCGAGGGAGGCGTCCAGGAGGCATCCGGAACAGATGCCCGAGCCACCTCAGCTGGCTCCTCTCGACGTGGAGGAGCAGCGGCTCTACTCCGAGCTCCTCCCGTGTGACTGAGCTCCTCACCCTATCTCTAAGGGAGCGCCCAGCCACCCGGCGGAGGAAGCTCATTTCGACCGCTTGTATCCGCGATCTCGTCCTTTCGGTCATTACCCAGAGCTCATGACCATAGGTGAGGGTAGGAACGTAGATTGACCGGTAAATCGAGAGCTTCGTCTTTCGACTCAGCTCTCTCTTCACCACAACGGTCCGATACAGCGCCCGCATCACTGCAGACGCTGCACCGATCCGCCTGCCAATCTCACGCTCCATCCTTCCCTCACTCGTGAACAAGACCCCGAGATACTTGAACTCCTCCACTTGAGGCAAGGACTCCCCACCCACCCGGAGAGGGCAAGCCACCTTTTTCCGGTCGAGAACCATGGCCTCGGATTTGGAGGTGCTGATCCTCATCCCAGCCGCTTCACACTCGGCTGCAAACCGTCCCAGTGCATATTGCAGGTCCTGGTTTGAGGAAGCCATCAGGACGACATCATCTGCAAACAGCAGAGATGAGATCCTGTGGTTCCCAAACCGGACGCCCTCCACGCCCTGACTGCGCCTAGAAATTCTGTCCATAAAAACTATGAACAGAACCGGTGATAAAGGGCAGCCCTGGCGGAGTCCAACATGCACTGGGAACAGGTCTGACTTACTGCCGGCAATGCGAACACAGCTCCTGCTCCGGTCATACAGGGACCGGACAGCCCTTAACAAAGGGCCCCGGACCCCATACTCCCGGAGCACTCCCCACAAGGCGCCCCGGGGCACACGGTCGAATGCCTTCTCCAGGTCCACAAAGCACATGTGGACTGGTTGGGCAAACTCCCATGAACCCTCGAGCACCCGATGGAGAGTATAGAGCTGGTCCAGTGTTCCACGACCGGGACGAAAACCACACTGCTCCTCCTGAATCCGAGGTTCGACTATCGGTCGGATTCTCCTCTCCAGTACCCTGGAATAGACCTTACCGGGGAGGCTGAGGAGTGTGATCCCCCTGTGGTTGGAACACACCCTCCGGTCCCCCTTCTTATACAGAGGGACCACCACCCCGGTCTGCCAGTCCAGAGGTACCGTCCCAGACTGCCACGCGATGTTGCAGAGACGTGTCAGCCAAGACAGTCCCACAACATCCAGAGACTTAAGATACTCAGGGCGGATCTCATCCACCCCCGGAGCCTTGCCACCAAGGAGCTTGCCAACCACCTCAGTGACTTCAGCCAGGGTGATGGACGAGTCCGCCTCCAAGACCTCAGCCTCTGCTTCCTCCTCGGAAGACGTGACAGTGGGATTGAGGAGGTCCTCAAAGTATTCCTTCCACCGTCCAACCACCTCCCCAGTCGAGGTCAACAGTTCTCCACCCGCATCAGAACGGTGTTGGTGAAGCACTGCTTCCCCCTCCTGAGGCGTCGGACGGTTTGCCAGAATTTCTTTGAGGCCAACCGATAATCCTCCTCCATGGCCTCCCCGAACTCCTCCCAATCCCGAGTTTTTGCCTCTGCAACCGCACGGGCTGCAGCACGCTTGGCCTGCCGGTACCTGTCAGCTGCTTCAGGAGTCCCACAAGCCAGCAAGGCCTGGTAGGCCTCCTTCTTCAGCCTGACGGGCATCCCTTACCTCCGTGTCCACCACCGGGTTCGGGGATTGCCGCCGCGACAGGCGCCAGAGACCTTGCGGCCACAGCTACGAAGCTGCCGCGCCGACAATGGAGGTGGAGAACATGGTCCACTCGGACTCCATGTCCCCAGCCTCCCCCGGGATCTGGGAGAAGCTCTCCCGGAGGTGCGAGTTGAAAACCCTGCTTACAGAGGGCTCTGCCAGACGTTCCCAGCAGACCCTCACAATGCGCTTGGGCCTACCAAGTCGTTCTGGCTTCCTCCCCCGCCAGCGGATCCAACTCACCACCAGGTGGTGATCGGTTGACAGCTCCGCCCCTCTCTTCACCCGAGTGTCCAAGACACGCGGCCGAAGGTCAGATGACACGACAACAAAGTTGATCATCGACCTCCGGCCTAGGGTGTCCTGGTGCCACGTGCACTGATGGACACCCTTGTGCTTGAACATGGTGTTCGTTATGGACAAACTGTGGCTAGCACAGAAGTCCAATAACTGAACACCACTCGGGTTCAGATCGGGGGGGCCGTTCCTCCCGATTACCCCTCTCCAGGTGTCACTGTCGTTGCCCACATGGGCGTTGAAGTCCCCCAGTAGAACAACGGAGTCCCCGGGCGGTGCACTGTCCAGTACCCCTCCCAGAGACTCCAAGAAGGCCGGGTACTCTGCACCGTTGTTCGGCCCGTAGGCCGACACAACGGTGAGAGACCTGTCCCCCACCCGAAGGCGGAGGGATGCGACCCTCTCGTTCACCGGGGTGAACTCCAACACGTGACGGCTGAGCTGTGGGGCTATGAGCAAGCCCACACCAGCCCGCCGCCTCTCCCCGCGGGCAACGCCAGAGAAATGGAGCGTCCAGCCCCTCTCGAGGAGACGGGTTCCAGAGCCCAGGCTGTGCGTGGAGGTGAGGCCGACTATATCTAGTCGGAAGCGCTCGACCTCCCGCACGAGCTCAGGCTCCTTCCCCCCCAGCGAGGTGACATTCCATGTCCCCAGAGCTAGTTTCTGCGCCCGGAGATCCGGTCGTCGAGGCCCCTGCCTTCGACTGCCACCCAGATCTCTTTGCACCGGCCCCTTATGGATCCTCCTGCAGGTGGTGGGCCCACGGGAGGGCTGTCTGTTTTTGTCCGTTTTATTGCCATTTTGACATCATGGCCGGGGGACTACAGATGAAAAATAGCCTCTTTGGCTAATTCTGGCTGTTTTACTCATGTTTTATTCATGTGTTTTATGAAATTGCACTGTCCCCTTTTGGAAATAAACTAAACTCAAACTCAAACTCAAACAAAGGGGGAGGTTCACCATTGGCTGCACGAGGACTTCATCAACAGAATAAGCATAAAACACAATAAAACACTCACGTATCGCCCATTTTATTTATAGAACACATTATAAACAAGACTGCACTGTGGATTAAAACAGTATTACACGTTCTAAAAAGAATAAACACAACCTAAAATAACAATATAATACATACACTGCAAAAATGAATGCTTAAAATGACCTGAATTCAGAATCTTAAAGTGCGTATGACAGGTTTTTATGATTTTCTAATTTTGACTTTATTCAGTGTATTAATACCTGTTGTAAATATAAATTATAGTTTTATACCAATCAGTCCGCTATTTGTGGAGAAAAGTTGAAAAATATGTTGAAAATTACAGGAAGTAAACAAACTGATGACATCACACTGAGGAGACAAACTTTATACACGATTTATACAAAATAAACTACTTTTGTGACCATTTAAACATTAATTCAACTAAATAAATAAGTTCAAATATATTTTTATTTGTCAGGTAAAAGAATTAATAACATTAGATGAGTTTTAGCCCAGTTTACAGTGTGGTTGCTATGGTAATTTCCTAGTGTGATGTCATTATTTACAACCAGGAAGTGAAATTAAAACTTAAAACTGCTAAACCGGGATAACATTTGTAAAGAATTTTAGCAAAACTTGAAATATATTTATCTTAACTGTATTTTAGGTAAATGAGTGGACCAACCTGTCATGGGCACTTTAATCTTATTTTGAGATGTTTTGACCAAAAAAGATTTAAAGGGCCGATGACAGGTCGAGCAACTCATTTAATCAAAATGTAGTTCAGATAAACATATTTCAAAATTAGCTAAAATTCTTTACACATTTTACACAGTTTTCGCAATTTTTAGCTTTTTAATTTTACTTCCTGGTTGTAAAAGATGACATCACGCTAAGAAATTACCATAGCAACAACACTGTACACTGGGCCAAAAGTTATCTAATATCACATTTTTTTGATTTGACAAATAAAAATAAATGTGAACACCTTTATTTTGTTGAATTAATGTTTAAAGGGTCAAAAAAGTAGTTCATTTTGTGTAAATTCTGCATAATCTTTGTCTCGTCACAGTGTGACGTCATCAGTTTGTTTACTTCCTGTATTTTTCAACAGGTTTTTCAACTTTTTTCCACAAACAGTGACCTGATTGGTGTAAAACTATAATTTCTATTTACGACAAGTATTAATACACTGAAAAAAGAAAATCATAGAAACCTGTCATACGCCCTTTAATTGCTTATGAGATGAAGACAATTTCTCTGATTTCAAGACATTTTTGATTGGTTATAAAATAATTTAGCTTAAAGTAAGAAACTAAAATTTGCCAATGACGTAAGTAAAACATTCTTACCTCATTTGCAAACAGTTTGTCTTAAAATGAGAAGAAATGACCTGAAACAAGTCAAAAACACCTTAAAACACGTAAAATAATCGAGGTCCACGAAGAAAATACATCTTTACTATTCAGAATAGTTGAAATTAAGAATAATATCCCGAATGTAAGTCATTTAAACTTGAAGTACAAATACTTTACGACATCATTTGTGCTGTTCTTGTTCCTTGACTTTGGCGTCTGGTTTCTGATATTTTAGAACTTAAAATAATGTTTGTTCTGAAAATAACACATGATTTTCTCTCAGTCAGGCGTTCTCTCATCAGGATTTGGTGTTATCTACTGGCAGCACAAGGAATTACCATGAAATAAACAAAAGCTAGCTTGATTGAATGCGATCTGAGTCAGAAATGCTCCAAACAAGAGACTATAATGCTTTATGGGCTTCAAAACATCACTTTTGACATCACTGCTCAGGGAAATTTGAAACTGAATGTTTTTGTGAGGCTCAGATAAGGCAACCTTGTAAACCCGATTAATGAAACAAGTGTGAATGAAGCTAAACACAAGTCCAGCTGTGTTTTATAACAGGATCAATGTCAAAACAGGGTTAAAAGCCAATCTTGCATAATATGTTTCCTTAAAGTGAGACGCTGCAGGTGAAACAGAAAAAAATGTTAAATTTAAAGATATCAATTTGAAACCTCTCCTGTAGTTTAGTCACATGAATGTATAAGATGTATTACAAGTTTTTCATCATGTCATGTTTTCATGTAGAAATAAGGCATTTTATGTGGAAAAATGGCCAAAAATCCACATATTTGGGACATTTAAATCTGAAAAATGGGACAGAACCAGCTCTTGGTTAATTTTGTAACATGTTCGTTTTTTTGGATTTCTTATTTATTTCTTGCGTAAACTTGATCTGACCGAAAATTATCCTAAAAATTCAAATTTTACCTCATTTTTTTTACTTAAAACTTCAATAAATCAGTTTTAGAATTAGATATCAACAAATCCTTGTGTCCGTTGTGTCAGAATCTGTTTGAGTCCAGATCGTACAGTTTGGTGTAGGATCTACTTTAAGGCTGATCTTTATGTCTCGAGGGACAAAAATGCATTTTAAGAAAACGTCCTTTGAAGTTACAATGTCCCAGAGAAATCTATGGATGAAGTGGATTCAATGGAAGAATAAAACATCTTTAGGAGCAGATTGGACACGTTTGTTGTTTCCACATGAAAGTCGATATGTGAGAGAGAAAACTGACCAAAAAACAAACAATAAATGAGTTTTGCCTGTGGTGTCTCGCCTTAAAAAGAAATCTAAACTGAAACTCCAAAACTCTTGTGCAATCGGCCGTCTGATTGGCGAGCGGTGGGTAATTGTATGGTTTTGGTCTGAATCAGGAAACTCAGCATTAAAGTTATCAGTTCAACTCTTTATTCTCAAGTGACAGGCCCAAATTACCCGATCAACTCCAGCTCCAGCGCTCTGTCCGCTCCAGCGTAAAACTTTAAAACTTAGAGCGACTCGTACAGAAAAAAGTACCAACCTTTACGTTGGTACCAAAAGTACCAACGTAAAGGTGCTGTACTTCAGTAAAAGGTGTCGGTACGGATGGGAGATATGGTGAAATATATCGAATCATGAGCTGGTCCCTGTGACAATCTGCTGTTTTTGTGAAATCGTCGTGTCGTGATTGACTGTTTGTGTCTTTAATGCAGCTGTCTGTTCAAACACACTTTTTCTCCTGTTGTTTAGCCTCTGAAGCCTCTGAGCAGATGACTTTATTCACCTCTTATAGACTTATAGATTAAACCAAATCCACACAAAAACACTATTTAATGGATGCAATTAACAAATCACAAAGACTGCAATTTTTGAAGTGCAATAATTTCTTCCACAAACAACAAAATGTGTTGCTTTGATTTGAGTAAAAACTGCTGACACTGTAGTTTGGATTTGTACAAACATGTTCTGAAACAAGCGACAAAAGCACCAAAAGTGATAAAAATGCACTCAAAAGCGTCCAAAACATGCCCACAAACAACAAACACGTCTCAATGCACCAAAACGCGACTAAAAGTGATAAAAGCGTGACTAAAAACGTGACAGAAAGTGACAAAGATGCGTTTAAATATGACAAACACAACTGAACGTGACAAAAACGTGACTAAAAACAACAAAAGCGCGACTAAAAGCAACAAAGACATGGCTGTAAGTGACAGAGACATGACTAAAAACGAGAAAACGCGACTGAAACTGACAGAGACGCGTTTAAATGTGACAAGCACAACTGAACGTGACAAAAAAGTGACAAAGACACAACTAAAAGTGACAAAGGCGCGACTTAAAACAACAAAGACACGACTAAAAGTGACAAAGACATGGCTTTAAACAACAAAGACACAACTAAAAGTGACAAAACTGCATTTAAATATGACTAACACAACTGAACGTGACAAAATTGTGTTTAAAATTCCTAATTTCCTAAATGGTGCAGCTCCATTAAAGGCAAGAGAAAAATACAAAGTGAACTTGAATCGTGATTACATCGAAATCATGATTTGGCCCCAAGAAAATCATGATAATCATGATAATCATGTTTTGCCACATCACCCACAACCCTAAAAACAAGGTTAAAATCAGTTTTACATAACATTTGTTCATTTATCTCCACATTAAACACTTGAAAAACACTTAAAGACACATTTAAAGGTCCATTTCCGTGTTTATAAAGACGAGGAGGTCTGCAAACATCTTTATTCCGAGACCAAACAGTGTCAGGGGTTAAAGCGACACCACAGAGAGAGGAACCCCTGAATCTGCAGAAACGCCGCTCATCGACCCATTTGTCTCGTGCTGTTTGGCAGAGTACTTATCCTGTGTCCTCGTCCCCGTCTTTGCTCCGATCCCTGCGTCTTGTTCGTCCATTTAAGCTCCCGTTTGCGTCGCTAAAAGAACGGCCGCCTCTGAAGTCCAACTAGTGCGATTGTGAGCGTGCCGTTTGATTGGGCGTCGCTCTCCGTGGTCCTGCGGTGAGCTGTGGTCCTGTCAGACTCAGGCGGACGTCAACGCTTTCAAGGTCAACAGCTTTTCAGTGTTTTATTCTTTTTCTTTTCCAAATGTTGTTCTGTCGAAATCGGGTTCATCTCGTTCGTTGTCGTCCCCGTCGTTGCGTTCGTGTTTTTTCAAAGTTGCCCTTTTTGTTCCTCGGCAAAAGTAAAAGTGATGAGAATGTTTTTGTTTTCAACTTTTCTGGAGGGGCATCTGTCCATTGCTTTTTGTCTGGAATATATTTTTGATAATGGTATTGGTCGATATCGAAAAAACTGCAGATATTTGGGCGAATCGTGAGCTGGTCCTTGTGATAATCTGCTGTTTTTGTGAAATCGTCGTATCGTGCTTCACTGTTTGTGTCTTTAATGCAGCTGTCTGTTCAAACACACTTTTCTCCTGTTGTTTAGCCTCTGAAGCCTCTGAGTAGATGACTTTATTAAACGTGCAATCATTTCTTTCTTTCCACAAACAACGAAATGTCTTGCTTTGATTTGAATAAAAACTGCTAACTGTAGTTTGGATTTGTACAAACATGTTCTGAAACAAGCGACAAAAGTGATAAAAATGTGTTCAAAGACACGCCCACGAACAACAAACGCCACTTAACGCTCCAAAATGCGACTAAAAGCAGCAAAAACGCGGCTAAAAACGACAAAAACACAATTGAAAGTGATATGTTTAAATATGACACTGAACGTATTGTGACAAAAAAGTCATCAAAAGCGACAAAATTGTGTTTAAAATGTGAATTTGAACTGAATCCTTTTATTAAAACATACATCACAAATCTAATCTTAATCGCACTGGTCCGAAAAATCATAATTAGGTATTTTTTCTAAATGGTGCAGCACTATTAAAGGCAAGAGAAAAATACAAAGTGAACATGAATCGTGACAAAATCGAAATCATGATCTGACCCCAAGGAAATCGTGATAATAATTTAAACAATAATTTAATAAATAATTTAATAAAACGGCAGATCTTTGGCACTAATATATATAATAATTGAACAGACTAATGAGTAAAAATGGAAATAGAAGCGCAGTTATGCTGAAAATATGGCCGTATGTTTACACAATCATGCAACAAATTGGAGATCTTGGAGATATTGAGGTAGAAGTGAGAATCAGTCGTTTTGTGACCTGTGCCAGCGGCGGCCATCTTGGTTCTGGTCGCTAATGTAAACAAATTTAAACTCTGAAGTAAATCTGCATAAACTGTTCAAATATCAGACGACTTTTACTGTCAGCTGTGGTTCAACAACAAATGACACCTGCTTTTCAAAGAGTTTGGCGTTTGTCGAAGCAAGTTACATGAAAAATGTTAATAATTGATTAATACGGACGAGCATTTTGAATTTTAAACACTGGTGCATTTTCTCAGTCTCTTCAGTCTCTGGAACTTGCAGTCGACGTTTTCATTGTGTTTTTCTCAGTTTAAAAGTTCGAACTGGACAAATGACCTTGTAAAAATTCATATGATACATTTTTAAGTCTTTAAATTCCACAGTGAGTCAAAGTCACAGTGAAAAATGCCAGAGCAAAGATTCAAGATGTAAAGATTCACTCACTTGGATTGATTTTTTTTTTTTCTTCCAATTTTGACATTCTGAATTTAAACTGTTGAATTTTAGAACTTTCAAGTTTAATTTTGAACGAAAAAACAAAACAAAACATGAAAACGTGCCACAGAATTCAGTGACAGAAATTCAAAATAGAACAAATTCAAACGTTTCAATTTCAATTGTTTTTTTAGGGTTAAAACATGTAAAGTGACAAATTCGCCAGTGTTTAAAATTGAAAATGTAACAGAACTAATTATCTTCTATTATTAGCATTTGTGATCAGCGTTCAGCTCAAACTTAATGGAACCGAAACAAGTTGTAAGTTTCTGAAACTTTCCCCATGTTTGGTATTTGTGCTGCACTTAATATTCACCACCTTTTCATGTGATTTTGAGCTTTTAGTGTTTACTTTGATGCAGGTTTCTTCAGATAAAGTCTGTGGAAAGTCGAGGAAAAGCCGTTCACAGAAACTGGTCCAAAGTCCAAAGTGACGGCGCAAAAAAACGAGATGAAATCATGTTTGTCCTGCAGAATTAACATCGTTCAAACACTGCGTATTTTAAATTAATGTCAATGTTTTTCGTCCAAATCCATCACTCTTTTCCACAAATCTGGATCTGGTGCTGGATCTGGACCAGTTCCCGTTTCAGAAACAATCATCGTACATTAAAATACATCTTGTTGAAAGAGTAAAAGCAAAACAATTACAAAAGTTGCTCTAATTTTCTTTTCCTCCTCCAGCGCTGCTCCTGAACATCACATTGTAATTTTCTCTTTAATTTATTATAATATTGTTCTAAATCACAAAGGAGAGCAATTTTAATAAAAAGGAACAGAATGAGCCTTCAAAGTGCCTTTATTAAATGTCACGAACTTTGGCTGCGTAATTTAACCGAATTAGCATAATATTAATTATATTGTGCAAATTAAGATGAAATTTGAAAGTCCATCGTTAGAACAAAATCGTGCTCCCCTTCGGCACAAAGTCTGTGCCGTTTTATGAATTACGGTGCATTTATCAAACGTCCGTCAAGAATACGTTTAATTACCATGTGATGAAAACTTTTCTTCTCTTTTAACCCCGTTTTAACGTCGTTCCTCGTCAGAAACACAGCTGGACTCGTCTTTGGCGTTCACACTCGTTTCATGTCCCCTGTTTGCGACCTCATCTTCTCAGAGCCTCGCAAAAGTACTTGGTTTCAAATTTCTTCTGTTTGTGACGTCAAAGGTACAGATCGGACGTCTCCTGTGCTGTTTTTAAGTCCATACACTGCAAAAAATTAATTTCTAGAGGAGTTAAAACGTCTTGATTTCAGGATGTTAATCTGAATTTCAGACGTTTTGACTCGTTAAGATGAGTTAAGACTTTTTATTTGATGGAACTAGATTATTTGACTTGTTTCAAACCATTTCTGACTTGTTTCAACATATTATTTCTTATTTCAATCCAAATTATCTTCCTGCACAACAAAAAATGTAAATCTGTAAAGTTTAAAATGGCTTGAATTGATCATTTTGATCTGGATTTGAGAAGTTTTGACTCGATGAGATTTAATTGCTGATGTGATGCAGAATATTTCACTGGTTTCAAAGTATTTCTGGCTGATAATGATAATAATTTAACTTAAAATAAGAAAACACATTTGTCAGTGACAGTAAAATGATCTTAACCCAGTGACAGATGATTTCAAATAATCTAGTTCCATCAAATACATAATCTCCACTGATCTTAAAAAGTCAAAACGTCTGAAATCCAGATGAATATCCTACAATCAAGACATTTGAACTCATCTAGAAATTCATTTTTGCAGTGTAAATCATCACCACTCTGAGCACTTTTGTTTATTCCCCCGCTGTAATCCCATCTGCCGCCACTAGATGGAGCAAATCCCGATGAGAGAACGCCCAACTGCGAGAAAATCATCGGCGCAAACATTATTTTAAGTTCTGAAACGTGAGGCGCCAAAGTGAGGTTCAAACAGAAACGTTCAGTGCAAGAAATGATCAACTGACCGTCGATGTTTGTGTTTGTGGAAAGAGACGGCGGCCACGACCTCAGAAGAACCGAGAATTCAAACGAGCTGAAGGAGCACTCTCTGTCTCTTTTCTCTCGCTCTTCTCTCTTATTCTTTACCCCGCACTCTCTTTCGTTTTACTTTACTTTTTACTTACTTCTTGTCCTGAAAGCTGAACTAAAATGCCGAGGTAAACAAACCTCTCAGTATCTCCTTCTGTCTCTCTCTCTCCTCTCTTTGCTTCTCCCTCTCCTCCTCTTCTAGCTCTCCTTCTTTCTCTCTCTCTGACTCTCTTTGCTTCTCCCTCTCTTCCTCTTCTCTCTCTCCTCCTCTGCTCACTCTCCCTACTTCTCTCTCCTCTCTTTGCTTCTCCCTCTCCTCCTCTTCTTTTCTCTCCTTTTGTCTCTCTCTCTCCTCTCTTTGCTTCTCCCTCTCTTCCTCTTCTCTCTCTCTCTCTCCTCCTCTGCTCACTCTCCCTACTCTCTCTCCTCTCTCAAATATTTTGCTTCTCTCCCCTCTCCCTCCTCTTCTTCTTTCTCTCTCCTTTGTCTCTCTCTCTCCTCTTTTGCTTCTCCTCTCTTCCTCTTCTCTCTCTCCCTCCCTCTGCTCACTCTCCCTACTTCTCTCTCTCCTCTTTGGTTATTCTCTCCCTCTCCTCCTCTTTCTTTCTCTCCTTTTTGTCTCTCTCTCTCCTCTCTTTGCTTTCTCCCTCTCTTTCCCTCTTCTCTCTCTCCTCCTCTGCCTACTCCCTCCCTACTTCTCTCTCTCCTCTCTTTTGCTTCTCCCTCTCCTTTCTCTTTCTTTCTTCTCTCCCTTTTTGTCTCTCTCTCTCTCTCCTCTCTTTGCTTCTCCCTCTCTTCCTCTTCTCTCTCTCCTCCTCTGCTCACTCTCCCTACTTCTCTCTCCTCTCTTTGCTTCTCCCTCTCTTCCTCTTCTCTCTCTCCTCCTCTGCTCACTCTCCCTACTTCTCTCTCCTCTCTTTGCTTCTCCCTCTCCCTCCTCTCTTTCTCTTTTTCTCTCCTTTTGTCTCCCTCTCTCTCCTCTCTTTGATTCTCCCTCTCTTCCTCGTCTCTCTCTCCTCCTCTGCTCACTCTCCCTACCTCTCTCTCCTCTCTTTGCTTCTCCCTCTCCTCCTCTTCTTTTCTCTCCTTTTGTCTCTCTCTCTCCTCTCTTTGCTTCTCCCTCTCTTCCTCTTCTCTCTCTCCTCCTCTGCTCACTCTCCCTACTTCTCTCTCCTCTCTTTGCTTCTCCCTCTCCTCCTCTTCTTTTCTCTCCTTTTGTCTCTCTCTCTCCTCTCTTTGCTTCTCCCTCTCTTCCTCTTCTCTCTCTCCTCCTCTGCTCACTCTCCCTACTTCTCTCTCCACTCTTTGCTTCTCCCTCTCCCTCCTCTTTCTTTCTCTCTCTCCTTTTGTCTCTCTCTCTCCTCTCTTTGCTTCTCCCTCTCTTCCTCTTCTCTCTCTCCTCCTCTGCTCACTCTCCCTACCTCTCTCTCCACTCTTTATTTCTCCCTCTCACCCTCTCTCTTTACCTCTCTCCACTTCTTCTCTATCTCCATCTCTCTCCTCCTCTGCTCTCTCTCCTTCTCTCTTCCTCTTTCCTCTTGTCCTTCAGCCATATGCTTCACTCTAAACATCAGGCTCTCTTTCTCTTTCTCTCTCTCTCTCTCCTCTCTTTACTTGTGTCTCCTTCTCTCTCTCCTCTCTCTCCTTCCTCTCCCCCCTCTCTCCCTCCTCTGGGTTCGTGCTCATATGCCTCTCTATGAACATCAGGCTCTCTCTCCTCTTTCTCTCTTTCTCAGTCCTCTCCCTCCTCTCTCTCCTCTCTCCCCTCTCGCTCCTCTCCCCCCTCTCTCCCCCTCTCTCCCCCCTCTCTCCCTCCTCTGGGTTCGTGCTCATATGCCTCTCTATGAACATCAGGCTCTCTCGTTCTCTTTCTCAGTCCTCTCCTTCCTCTCTCCCCTCTCTCTCCTTCCTCCCTCCTCTCTCCCTCCTCTCTCCCCCTCTCTCTCCTTCCTCCCTCCTCTCTCTCTCTCTCTCTCTCCTTCCTCTCTCCCCCCTCTCTCCCTCCTCTGGGTTCGTGTCTATATGATTCTCTCTGAACATCAGGCTCTCTCGTTCTCTATGTCTCAGTCCTCTTCCTCCTTTCTTCCCTGCTCTCTCCCCCTCTCTCTCTCTTTCTCTCCCTCCTCTCCTCTCCCTCCTCTCCCCTCTCTCTCCCCTCTCTCCCCCCTCTCTCCCTCCTCTGGGTTCGTGTCCATATGCTTCTCTCTGAACATCAGGCTCTCTCGTTCTCTCTTTCTCAGTCCTCTCCCTCCTCTTTCCCCTCTTTCTCCTCTCTCCCCTCTCTCTCCCCCCCTCCTCTCTCTCCCCCCTCTCTCCCTCCTCTGGGTTCGTGTCCATATGCTTCTCTCTGAACATCAGGCTCTCTCTCCTCTCTCTCTCTTTCTCAGTCCTCTCCCTCCTCTCTCTCCTCTCTCCCCTCTCTCCTCTCCCTCCTCTCTCTCTCCTCTCTCCCCCCTCTCTCCCTCCTCTGGGTTCGTGTCCATATGCTTCTCTCTGAACATCAGGCTCTCTCTTTCTCAGACCTCTCCTTCCTCCCTCCCTCTCTCTGCTCTCTCTCTCTGTCCTCTCCTCTCTCCCTCCTCTCTCCCCTCTCTCTCCTCCCCTCTCTCCCTCTCTCCCTCCTCTGGGTTCGTGTCCATATGCTTCTCTCTGAACATCAGGCTCTCTCTTTCTCAGACCTCTCCTTCCTCCCTCCTCTCTGCTCTCTCTCTGTCCTCTCCTCTCTCCCTCCTCTCCCCTCTCTCTCCCCCCTCTCTCCCCCCTCTCTCCCTCCTCTGGGTTCGTGTCCATATGCTTCTCTCTGAACATCAGGCTCTCTCGTTCTCTCCATCGCCTCGGGGTTAATGATGTTCACTGGATTCTCTGGACCAGGCTGCAGCAGCGAGAGAGAGTTCCATTGAATTTAAGCCGATGTGAAATCTGTGTTTAAGAATACAGTTTCATCCAGAGCAGAGACGGAAAACTGAGAACTTTATTGTCTTTTCATAATGTCAGACTGTGATTTTAAGGGTTGTATGACACGATGAAAGCCCAAACCTAAAAACACAAACACACGACACATTCTCAGCACAAATATAGATTATTGTTGTGGGATAAAGAACAGAACGACACACTTTGTACATTTGTGAACGCGACATGTATCTGTGCTTTTCTCTCAATTTAACACAAACTAGATTGCTCTGCTTTTTGTGACTGTACCATAGATCGTACATATCAGTGGACCATGTTAGCATGCTAGCCGCCGCGTTCCAAATAGGAAGCAGCTATGGAGGCTCTCCTGGCTCCATGAAGCCGAGCTCCATTCACTTTCTGTGACACTGGTGCCTTTACTCTGTAACTGTTTCTGTCAAACTCACATCTGGAACTAAAATGTCTGTTTTGACTCACTCTACATGATCCTGGTGTTTTTTTCTCGTTGGTTGTTCATAAATCAAGTTATTAGCCATAATAACTGACCAATCAGGTGCTTCCTTTTCCAGGGGCCGTTTTCGCTCGTGTTAGCAACAGGTTTGATTGACAGCTAGTGCCGCATCTTGCAGCCGTCTCCTCCCACCGAGGGGCGGAGACCTCTAGCAACCGCGCTCCTGATTGGTCTGTGTGGTTGCCACGATACGCACTCAGATTTCCAAATATGGAGTCTGGCTCCGCTTTAGCCGCTATAACTGCTAGCTCCACTTTAGCCGCTATAACTGCTAGCTTCACTTTAGCCGCTATAACTGCTAGCCGCGATGGGCTTCATTTGGCTGTAGCCAAACGCTGTGGGTGACGTCACAATCCCATAGTCCATCGATATGTACGGTCTATGGACTGTACACCAGTGTTGGGTGTAACGCGTTACTGAGTAACGCGTTACTGTAATTAGATTACAATTTTCAGAAACGTAGTAGTGTAACGCGTTATTATGAAAATACCTGTAATTACATTACTGTTACTGACAAAGTACTTAGTTCGTTACTAGCATAGAACTATAATACATCCATGATTACTAGCGCCACCGGCTCGGCTTGCCCGGGTGCGTGGCGACGTATTTACGTCATTACGCTTAAAAACACGAGTCACGTTGTCGAGCATGCTGCACGAGTACGGGAAAAAACAACATTGCGGAGGTGTGTAAGCCGAAGGCGTTTCACAGGTGGAAATATGCACACTATTTTAAAACCTGTTAAGTCCCACCGTCCCTGATCAGGGACAGTATCAGAGTTTTTACATACATGCGTGATTCATTAAAAACTAATGTTTTCAATAAAGACATGTTATATGTCATTTGAAAGCTTAGAGTCACCACTACTCTAAAATGTTCAATCCTCGCTAAATAACCTCATAAAATACTTGTAAGATATCAAACTGTAACATAACCAAACTGTTCATCTCTCATTTCTTACCTTTCGTTGGCTCCTCCAGACGCAAACAAAATCCAATCCAGAAGTGTGTGCACTCTTTCTGCCCATCACAGTCCACAAAATAAGAATATCCAGTTATTATTTCAAATAATATAATCCATTTGTTGATATCCACCCGTAAACGCATCTTCTTCATTTGACAGTAACACAAAAGTAATAAAAACATAACTTTTGCGCATCACTTTGCAGAGATATCTTCGGCTTGAGCGGTTCGGTTGGGTATGGTCGTTTTCCTCTCAGTCTTGGCTTCAAAACGAGCCTATCCGTGCAATTTTCCGTCCAGTACTTCCAGAAGGAGAGCCCTTTGAACAAAGCGAACGCATCCATTTTGACACGCGAGGAGTGTCAGCTCCGCGTGCGTAATGGCGTCACAGCCTGGAATGCCATTGGTGATTCAGTAAGTCAATCACATATTCTTGTAGCCAATCACCAGAGCTTTCAAATGAGGGGCGGGACTTGCAGGTTCATTCAGTGCAGGAGCTGATTTTTCCGTGCGTAAAGAGATGAAGGCACCGTTTTACGCATCATTTACGCAGTGGAACGTCTGTACGCACGACCTGCCTTTGATTTGAGGAAGTTTATGAAAAAAAATAATTTATAAGTGATATTTATACTCACCAAAATGACCAAATGTGGTTTTCAGGGTAAATATACATTTTTCAGTTGAGTTTTTTTTTTATGTGAGACAAGAAAGTAATCCCAAAGTAATGTAACTACGTTACTTTCTTGAGGCAGTAACTAAGTAATGTAACTAATTACTTTTTTTTAAAGTAACTAGTAATTAGTAACTAATTACTTTTTCAAAGTAACTTACCCAACACTGCTGTACACGTGCGATACTTCAGTCTGACTTTATTGTTCCTGCGGTCAAATGTGTTGTTCTGCATTTGAAGAAGAACCCGTGTGTTTGGAAGTACCGTTTAAAGTTCACTTCCTGCTAAATTTTCTCGATTAATGACATTCTTCCGATCACTGACGTCACTTATCCGAGAATCTTCTGCAGTTTTAAAGGAAATATATTCTGCATTTTTCATATTATTGTAAGCCTTTGAGTGCTCTTGAGTGTCTTAAATTTGTCATCTCATGTTTTAAAGCAAAAAAAAACAAAACAGTTTATTCTTATCAGTCACTATGAAATGACACTTACTGAGTGCATTCAGCCAGCAGATGGCGCCAGAGCTGTATACAATCTAGTGAAGTTCTTTTCAGTGCTAATTTATGACGTGGATTATCGTGTTCAGAGGCAGTTTAACTCAGAAAGAGTTTAGTGATGATTGAAGGGCTAAAAACAGCGTAAGATTCTCTGATAAATAAAGTAGATGATCCGAAAATATGTTAGAAAATCCAGGAAGTTCAGCAGGAAGTGTGTTTGACGCTCGGAGGGAGAGGATTTTCTAATAAACTCCAGGTGTGTTTTTGATGAAGAACATTGTTAGAACAGGATTAAAAGAGAAAAAGTCACTGCAGAACATGTGTCCTTTAAGTCCTTAAATCATCACACACTCGTTCTGAGCTTTTCCGACACCTAAACGTGATGATCTAAACATGAATTTGAGGGCTTGAAAATTTAAAAGTGAATTTTGTAAAACACAACAAAAACATTAAACAAAATTCAGCAACAGAAATTCAATCAAAATGCCAAAAATTCAAGCATGTTTTTTCAGGGTTAAAAAAATCTGGCAGTATTTAAAATTCAAAATCAATTCAAAATTTAGTCCACAAATTATTTTATTTCAATTTAAAGTATTATTATACGACAATAACAGCAAAAGATGAAGATAAGGAGTGAGTTAGCTGAAGATTTTGGGGTGAATCATGAGTTTAATCTATATTTATACATCTCTGACATATAAATACACTGTTTCCTGGTGCATTTCTGTGTGAATAATTATTTTTAGCATGAACTCCAGTGCAGTTGTGTTTTTTTGGTGCAGTTTGGGTCAAATACAGAGAGATACTTCATATTTTTGCCACGCCCCCTTTTTTAGTCGATTAATCGGTCAATAGGGAACGTGTTTAGTCGACTACAGCCCTAGAACTAATTATCTTCCTACAAAACAGGCAGACAATACACGTAGGAGAACAGACAACAGGTAATTAAAGACATATGACTTTATAATGAAAGCGTGGTTTGTTTTTTCACTGCATGGAAACATAAAAAAGAACGCTCAAAACTCATTCGTGACACTGTTGGTAACAATGACGGAGATTGGAGTTATCTTTAGTAAAACCCTGTGTTCTGACGCCCAGAATGTCTTCTTCTGCTTGTTAAAGTGTCCTGGAGCTGGGTCAAATGCGCTCTGTGTTTCACCCTGACTTCCTGCTCGTTTCCGTTTCGTTCTGAACACAAACATCACAAACTCGGCGCCCCCTGCAGCGAGGCTTGTGTTCCTGAGACGCAGCGTTGCTCATCTGATTAGGGCCGCAGTTTAACCTTTGCGTGTCTGTTTGCACACGGCCGCGCCCGCTCCCTATCGCCGCGGCAACATGCATCATACGTGACCCCCGACCCCGCCGCTCTGCCCCCGGTGCACCCTGGGAGATGCGGCCCGCGTGCCGCCGCAGCCGATAACATGCGATCTGACACACGGACTGGTGATGTGTAAACGTGCGCATGGAAGATCAGGGGGGAGGGAGGGAGGGGGGAGGAGAGAGGAACCAAGGAGGGAGGGAGGGGGGAGGGGAGGAGAGAAGAGAGGAAGGGAGGAGAGAGGAACCAAGGAGGGAGGGAGAGGAGAGAAGGAGAGGAAGGAGAGAGAGGGAAGGACGCAGAGAGAGAGAGAGAGGAAGGACGAAGAGAGAGGGAGGAAGGAGAGAAGAGAGGAACCAAGGAGGGAGGAGAGAGGAAGGAGAGGGAGGGAGAGAAGAAGGAGAGAGGAAAGAGAGAGAGGAAGGATGAAGAGAGAGGGAGGAAGGAGAGAAGAGAGGAACCAAGGAGGGAGGAAGGACAGAGGAAGGAAATAGAGAGAAGAGAGGAAGGGAAGGAGAGAGGGCGGAGGGAAGAAGGAGGGAGAAAGGAGAGAGAGATGAGAGATGAAGGGGAGAGGAAGGAGAGAAGGAGGAGAGAGGAGGAGGGAGAAAGGAGAGAGAGATGAGAGATAAAGGGGAAAGGAAGGAGAGAGGAAGGAGTGAGAAAGGAGGGAGAAAAGAGAGGAAGGAGAGAGGACGAGGGAGGAAGGAGAGAAGGAAAGAGGAAGGAGGGAGGGAGGAAATGGGGAGAAGAGAGGAACGAGGGAGGAAGGAGTAACGAGAGGATGGAGAGAGGAACCAAAGAGGAAGGAGAGAAAAATGATCTCCATCATCACTTCTCTCCTCCTTCATCTCCCCCTTTCTCCTCTTTCCTCCCTTTCTCCCTCCTCTCTCCTCCCTCCTCTCTCCCCCTCTCCTCCTCCTCCTCCTCCTCTCACAGTTTGTTGTTCCTGAAGTGTGTGGTCACAGATGGTCCTGATCCTGGTTGAACCTCCTCAGTCCTCTCTCTTCTCTCCTCTCTCCTCCCTCCTCTCTCTCTCCTCCCTCCTCTCTCTCTCCTCCTCCTCTCTCTCTCTCCTCCCTCCTCTCTCTCTCCTCCTCCTCTCTCTCTCCTCTCTCCCCCCTCTCCTCCTCCTCCTCCTCCTCCTCTCACAGTTTGTTGTTCCTGAAGTGTGTGGTCACAGATGGTCCTGATCCTGGTTGAACCTCCTCAGTCCTCTCTCCTCTCTCCTCTCTCCCTCTCTCTCTCTCCTCCCTCCTCTCTCCTCCCTCCTCTCTCTCTCCTCCCTCCTCTCTCCCCCCTCTCCTCCCTCCTTACCTCCTCCTCCTCCTCTCACAGTTTGTTGTTCCTGAAGTGTGTGGTCACAGATGGTCCTGATCCTGGTTGAACCTCCTCAGTCCTCTCTCCTCTCTCCCTCCTCCCTCCTCTCTTCTCTCCTCTCTCCCCTCTCCTCCCTCCTCCCCCCTCTCCTCCTCCTCCTCCTCCTCCTCCTCCTCCTCCTCTCACAGTTTGTTGTTCCTGAAGTGTGTGGTCACAGATGGTCCTGATCCTGGTTGAACCTCCTCAGTCCTCTCTCTTCTCTCCTCCCTCCTCTCTCCTCCCTCCTCTCTCTCTCCTCCCTCCTCTCTCCCCCCTCTCCTCCCTCCTTACCTCCTCCTCCTCCTCTCACAGTTTGTTGTTCCTGAAGTGTGTGGTCACAGATGGTCCTGATCCTGGTTGAACCTCCTCAGTCCTCTCTCTTCTCTCCTCTCTCCTCACTCCCTCCTCTCTCCTCCCTCCTCTCCCTCTCTCCCTCCTCTCTCCTCCCTCCGCTCCTCCTCCTCCTCTCTCCCCCTCTCCTCCTCCTCCTCCTCCTCCTCTCACAGTTTGTTGTTCCTGAAGTGTGTGGTCACAGATGGTCCTGATCCTGGTTGAACCTCCTCAGTCCTCTCTCCTCTCTCCTCTCTCCCTCTCTCTCTCTCCTCCCTCCTCTCTCCTCCCTCCTCTCTCCCTCCTCTCTCCTCCCTCTCCTCCTCCTCCTTCCTCCTTCCTCCTCCCTCTCACCGTTTGTTGTTCCTGAAGTGTGTGGTCACAGATGGTCCTGATCCTGGTTGAACCTCCTCAGTCCTCTCTCTCCTCCCTCCTCTCTCCTCTCTCCCTCCCTCCCTCTCTCTCTTCTCTCCTCTCTCTCTTCTCTCCTCTCTCCCCCTCTCCTCCTCCTCCTCCTCCTCCTCTCACAGTTTGTTGTTCCTGAAGTGTGTGGTCACAGATGGTCCTGATCCTGGTTGAACCTCCTCAGCCCTCTCTCCTCTCTCCCTCCTCTCTCCCCCCTCTCCTCCTCCCTCTCCTCCTCCTCCTCTCTCCCCCCTCTCCTCCTCCTCCTCCTCCTCCTCTCACAGTTTGTTGTTCCTGAAGTGTGTGGTCACAGATGGTCCTGATCCTGGTTGAACCTCCTCAGTCCTCTCTCTTCTCTCCTCCCTCCTCTCTCCTCCCTCCTCTCTCTCTCCTCCCTCCTCTCTCCCCCCTCTCCTCCCTCCTTACCTCCTCCTCCTCCTCTCACAGTTTGTTGTTCCTGAAGTGTGTGGTCACAGATGGTCCTGATCCTGGTTGAACCTCCTCAGTCCTCTCTCTTCTCTCCTCTCTCCTCACTCCCTCCTCTCTCCTCCCTCCTCTCCCTCTCTCCCTCCTCTCTCCTCCCTCCTCTCTCTCTCCTCCCTCCTCTCTCCCTCCTCTCTCCCCCTCTCCTCCTCCTCCTCCTCTCACAGTTTGTTGTTCCTGAAGTGTGTGGTCACAGATGGTCCTGATCCTGGTTGAACCTCCTCAGTCCTCTCTCCTCTCTCCTCTCTCCCTCTCTCTCTCCTCCCTCCTCTCTCCTCCCTCCTCTCTCCCTCCTCTCTCCTCCCTCTCCTCCTCCTCCTCCTCCTCCTCCTCCTCTCACAGTTTGTTGTTCCTGAAGTGTGTGGTCACAGATGGTCCTGATCCTGGTTGAACCTCCTCAGTCCTCTCTCCTCCCTCCTCTCTCCTCTCTCCTCCCTCCTCTCTCTCTTCTCTCCTCTCTCTTCTCTCCTCTCTCCCCCTCTCCTCCTCCTCCTCCTCCTCCTCTCACAGTTTGTTGTTCCTGAAGTGTGTGGTCACAGATGGTCCTGATCCTGGTTGAACCTCCTCAGCCCTCTCTCCTCTCTCCCTCCTCTCTCCCCCCTCTCCTCCTCCCTCTCCTCCTCCTCCTCTCTCCCCCTCTCCTCCTCCTCCTCCTCCTCCTCTCACAGTTTGTTGTTCCTGAAGAGTGTGGTCACAGATGGTCCTGATCCTGGTTGAACCTCCTCAGTCCTCTCTGTGTGCTGTGGCTCTGTGGATCGAGCCGCTGCTGCTGCTTGTTTTTCTTTCTACTTTTTGGCCCCTCCAGGTCACCGTAACCCAGGGGCGGCCAATCATTTCCTCCCAAACTGAAAGATTTAAGGCTACTGTTATCTATTATTTCAATTATTCATTTTATTTAGTCTTTGTAAAGTGCAGACACATGTTGCCGAGACGATAAAAAGTGAGAAAAACTTTGCTTTCACGACCGACTGATCAAATACACTTCTTCTTTTCTGTCTCTGTTGATCCTGCAGTGATCAGGGGCTTGGACTGAACTCAAATCCTAATTTATGAAACCACTTCTATCACTATTGTTGCTTTTTTTACTCCCAGTACGACTACGTAAAGTCTCTATGACAGGTTTGACGACACATTTCACTAAAACGTATCGTGAACATGATTAGATTTAAAATTTGACTAAACATTTTGCCTATAATTTCCAGTTTGACAGTTTGTGAAGTTTATAATGTCACTTCCTGGTTGAACATGAGCACAGATATGACAGTTAGAGCTGTTACCATAGCAACCAGACTGTAAACATGCAAAATTGAGATGATTTTGGAAAATGCAAAGCCTTAGACACGTGTGAGTGACATCAGAGCTGCTTTAAACACATTTATGATTGTATTTTACATAATGTTTTAAGGAAATTATGATGATTTTTGATGAACAATCCAGATTTATGGGTTTTACTGGAACAATACTCTCAGAAACATTTAACCCACAATAATTTTTCATTTTATCTGCAGATATATTAGATACTAGTCCATAAAGTAGATTCTTTTGAAGCTAAAATACAAATTTAAGGCTAGAAAATAGCTTTTCTACAACAAACGATGAACAAAATACAAACTAACTGACCTTCCTACCCTGGAAATTCAAATATATTGCTTTTTTTTCCCAACGCAAACACTTACAACCAGCAAAATTTAGATCTAACGTGAGAGAATCATTGAAAAAAATTTACAGTCAACTCCAGCCTCCAGTCGCCTCCGTTCTGGAATTTTGATGACGTCACATTTTAAAGGGTCTATATACTAAAGCAGAGAAAAATGCAACTGAGAAAAAAACCTCACATGCTTTGGTGGGCCCCTCCTCCCTGCCCTGGGCCCCTCCTCCCTGCCCTGGGCCCCTCCCTTCCCTGGGCCCCTCCCTTCCCTAGGCCCCTCCCTGCCCTGGGCCCCTCCTCCCTGCCCTGGGCCCCTCCTCCCTGCCCTGGGCCCCTCCCTTCCCTGGGCCCCTCCCTGCCCTGGGCCCCTCCCTTCCCTACGCCCCTCCCTTCCCTAGGCCCCTCCCTGCCCTGGGCCCCTCCTCCCTGCCCTGGGCCCCTCCCTTCCCTAGGCCCCTCCTCCCTGCCCCGGGCCCCTCCCTGCCCTGGGCCCCTCCTCCCTGTTCTGGGCCCCTCCTCCCTGCCCTGGGCCCCTCCCTGCCCTGGGCCCCTCCTCCCTGCCCTGTGCCCCTCCTTGCCCTGGGCCCCTCCTCCCTGCCCCGGGCCCCTCCTCCCTGCCCTGGGCCCCCTCTCCCTGCCCTGGGTCCCTCCCTGCCCTGGGCCCCTCCTCCCTGCCCTGGGCCCTCCTCCCTGCCCTGGGCCCCTCCTCCCTGCCCTGTGCCCCTCCTCCCTGCCCTCCTCCCTGCTCTGGGCCCCTCCTCCCTGCCCTGGCCCCTCCTCCCTGCCCTGGGCCCCTCCTCCCTGCCCTGGGCCCCTTCTCCCTTCCCTGGGCCGCTCCCTGCCCTGAGCCCCTCCTCCCTGCCCTGTGCCCCTCCTCCCTTCCCTAGGCCCCTCCCTTCCCTAGGCCCCTCCCTGCCCTGGGCCCCTCCCCCCTGCCCTGGGCCCCTCCCTGCCCTCTGCCTCTCCCTTCTCTAGGCCCCTCCCTGCCCTGAGCCCCTCTCTGCCCTGGGCCCCTCTCTGCCCTGGGCCCCTCCCTTCCCTAGGCCTCTCCCTGCCCTGGGCCCCTCCCTGCCCTGGGCCCCTCCTCCCTGCCCTGGGCCTCTCTGCCCTGGGCCCCTCCTCCCTGCCCTGGGCCCCTCCTCCCTGCCCTGGGCCTCTCCTCCCTGCCCTGGGCCCCTCCTCCCTGCCCCGGGCCCCTCCTCCCTGCCCTGGGCCCCCTCTCCCCCCTCAGTGCGACGCCCCTGCTGACTCAAACGATGAATACGTCCAGCTCGTCTCGTTCATAAAGTGGAGTGTGAAGTGCTTTTTACGCTCGTGTTTAAAGTGCGAGCGGCTCAGACTGAGGAGCCGTCCATAAAGTGCAGAGTATTTCCCCAGCGCCGGAGCAGTAAAGGCTTTACGGGGTTTTACGTTGTGCATAAGCAGCCGTTTGCTATAATTTCTTTATCGATCCGTCTGGAGGCTGCAGAGGGGGAGGGAAGGGGGAAGCGAGGGGTGAGGAGGGAGACGGCAGCAGCTTTAATCTCTGTGTCGCAGCAAGAAACAGATTTATCCTGAAGTACAAGCGTAAAGTACTGATAACGCGACACATTTTCACTTGAAACGCTCGAATCATTCATCGTGTCTCGTAATAGACGTCATGTAGAGACGTTCTTTTATTCAAAAAATGCTCCTCAACGTTTAAAAAGTGGCAGAATTTGGCAGCACGGACTGATAAAATGGGTTTATTCGCTTTTCTTTGACCTGATTTTTGTCTGTGGAGCTTTTGTTTCGCTCAAATCAACTTTGAATGGAAAAAAAATGTAAAGTGAAAGTAGTTTCTCGTTGTTGCTGTGACTGTGCAGCGCTTAGCTAGCTTGTTTGCTGACGTGAATTAATAATTGTGTTTCTTCGCTTTTCTTTGGCCTGATTTTTGTCCGTGGAGCTTTTGTTTCGCTCAAATCAACTTTGTACAGTAAAAATGTGAAGTGAAAGTAGTTTCTCGTTGTTGCTGTGACTGTGCAGCGCTTACCTAGCTTGTTTGCTAACGTGAATTAATAAATGTGTTTCTTCACTTTTCTTTGGCCTGATTTTTGTCCGTGGAGCTTTTGTTTCACTCAAATCAACTTTGTACGGAAAAAAAAAAGTAAAGTGAAAGTAGTTTCTCGTTGTTGCTGTGACTGCAGCGCTTAGCTAGCTTGTTTGGTAACATGAATTAATAAATATGTTTCTCCGCTTTTTTTTACCTGATTTCTGTCCGTGGAGCTTTTGTTTCGCTCAAATCAACTTTGTACGGTAAAAATGTAAAGTGAAAGTAGTTTCTCGTTGTTGCTGTGACTGTGCAGCACTTAGTTAGCTTGTTTGCTAACGTGAATTAATAAATGGGTTTCTTTGCTTTTCTTTGGCCTGATTTTTGTCCGTGGAGCTTTTGTTTCGGTCAAATCTTCGGTCAAATCTTTGTACGGCAAAAATGTGAAGTGAAAGTAGTTTCTCGTTGTTGCTGTGACTGTGCAGCGCTTAGCTAGCTTGTTTGCTAACGGCAGTTGGAGACATAGACATATAAGTGAGTAGAGCTAAGCGATATGACAAAAAATGATTATCACGATTTTCTTGGGTCAGATCATGACTTCGATTTTATCACGATTCGTGTTCACTTTGTGTTTTTCTGTTGTCTTTAATAGAGCTGCGCGATTTAGGAAAAATATCGAATTATGATTTTTCTGACCAGTGCGATTAAGATTAGATTAGATTTGCGATTTAGGTTTGAATAATAGGATTCTATTTTGTTGCTTTTTAGTTTTTGTCACGTTCAGTTGTGTTTGTCATGTTTAAATGAGTCTTTGTCGGGGTTTTTTGTCACGTTTTTGTCGCTCTTGAGTTGTGTTTCTTGTTTTCAGGCGCGTTTTTGTCGCTTTTGAGTGCATTTTTATCACTTTTGGTTGCGCTTTTTTTTAGCTTTTTGTATCGATTTGGTTTAATTGTGCAGCTCTGGCCTTTAAGAGGTAAATAAAGTCATCTGCTCAGAGGCTTCAGAGGCTAAACAACAGGAGAAAAAGTGTGTTTGAACAGACAGCTGCATTAAAGACAGAAAAACAATGAACCACAATCAATAAATAAATAATAATAATAAATAAAAAAACAAAAATAGCAGATTGTCACAGGGACCAGCGCACAATTCCATTTTTATCACCGTATCGTCCAGACCTGTAAGTGAGTAGACGTGGCGTTCGATGCTCGTGCCATTAACCACTTAGCAACGCGACTAGTCTGGTATGATTTGAAGGACTTTGGCTGAAGTCTCATGTATTTTCCCAGTAGCCGTTAGCATTAGCCCGCAAAACACGCAAGTTCTGAATAATTTAGAGAGTGTCGGCTTGTATCAACTACATTTACGGAGGTCAAAGCCTCATTACAGGTCTTTGTTCAGTGTGTAAACCTTTGGGTATTTTATTTCAGATAATAATTAGCTGTCATCTGTGCTAAAGGCTGACTGATATTGAGTTGAGATTTCTAGATTTGTGCACTTCTGGTGAATATCTTGTGACCGCAAAACATCCTCTTTTACATGTGACTGTGAGGAGAGCAGAGAAATGACATAAATAACATGAAATAAAACTTTTGTACTTTAATATGGAGATCAGCTTCTCCATTTGTTTGTGGAAGTGGTTTGATTTGACGTACAGACTGGTAGCATCGGCAGCAAAGTGGTGGTGTTTGAGCAACGAGCAGATGAATGTCTATGGTTGGAGATAAATGACACTTCAGCGCAACACAACAATGAATTTCCTCAACATTTTGATTCAGAAACATGTAGAGAATGTAGGGCTGCTTTATTGTGGCATAATTAAAATCACAATTATTTTGAGCAATTACTTCTATATTGTCTAAGAATATTTTGTAGAGAGAGTACAGGTCGAATGCTGTGTATTTTGTCTGTTTTGTTTTAGAAAAGTGGCTTTGCTCCAGGTTTTGAGGCTAAAGGAGTTCATTTCAATTCATTGTATTTACACTTATAATATTTTTTGAAACTGAAATCATGATATATACACGATTAACTGCACAGCCATAAGAGAAAAGTAATGAGTTCAGCTGTGTGTAATCCCAAATTCTGAGCTGCATGTGACGCTGGAAATCTGTTTTTTGCTCATGTTTACTTGATTTAGCAGATTTAAAAAATATTTGTTATCAGAGAGCGACAAGAATGCAACAAAACTGCGACTAAAAGTGACGAAACCAAATAAAATTGACAAAAACACAACCGAAAATGACAAAAATGCACCAAAAATCCATTAAAAACGACTCAAAGTGACAAAAATGCGACTGAAATGGACAAAAATGCGACTAAAAGGGACGAAAACTGTGTGTGATCCAAAGTCTGTGTCAGTGAGAACGTGAGCTGCAGTGTTCCTGTTGTTTATCTGGTTTTCTACAACTGTTTACTTGATTTTCTTTTGTTTAGACGTCAGATACAAACTGAATATTTATCAGAGTTGTAGACTTTTCTATTTGGTATCAGACTTTTGCAGGTTTTTCACATTTTAGTCGTGATTTGAGCTTTTACAGGAGAAAATGTCCTTGACTCTCGTGCATTATGGACACTCACTTAATTGCATAATGTGTATATTGTGTATATTGTGTATGAATGGGCAGAAGAGAGTACGTTTTTCAATCCAAGAACAGTTGATGATGATGCAACAGCTCTATGTGCTTATTTCCCGTGAATGTTGGTCAGTCTGCCTGTCTTGTGTTTGATTTTTTGACATACTTTTGGTTAAATCTACATTTTGGTGAAGCTCTGCTGTGATTGTACATGTGAAAGGACATTTTAAACACAAACAAGAGTTTGTTCAAGCTGCAGAATAAACCTTCTCCTGCCTGAACATGTTCCCCACATAAACATACTGTTAGTCCTGGTTTTGACCTGGTTTAGACCTGGAATTCATTCTGGTTTAGTCCTTGTTCAGTCCTGGTTCAAATCTGATTTTGACTTGGTTTAGTCCTGGTTTAGATCTGCTTTAGTCCTGGTTTAGATCTGCTTTAGTCCTGGTTTAGATCTGGTTTAGTCCTGGTTTTGACCTGGCTTAGTCGTGGTTTATTTCTGGTTTAGTCCTGGTTTAGACCTGGTTCAGTCCTGGTTCAGTCCTGCTTTAGTCCTGGTTTTGACCTGGTTTTGACCTGGTTTTGACCTGGTTTAGTCCTGGTTTAGACCTGGTTTAATCCTGGTTTAATCTTGGTTTAGTCCTGGTTTAGTCCTGGTTTAGTCCAGGTTTAATCCTGGTTTAGTCCTGGTTTAGACCTGGTTCAGTCCTGGTTTAGTCCTGGTTTTGCCCAGATTTAGTCCTACTTTAGTCTAGGTTTAGTCCTGGTTTAATCCTGGTTCAGTCCTGGTTTAGTCCCTGGTTTAGTCCTGGTTTAGTCCCTGGTTTAGTCCTGGTTTGGTCCTGGTTTAGTCCTAGTTTAGTCTAGGTTTAGTCCTGGTTTAATCCTGGTTCAGTCCTGGTTTAGTCCTGGTTTTGACCAGATTTAGTCCTACTTTAGTCTAGGTTTAGTCCTGGTTTAATCCTGGTTCAGTCCTGGTTTAGTCCTGGTTTAGTCCCTGGTTTAGTCCTGGTTTGGTCCTGGTTTAGTCCTAGTTTAGTCTAGGTTTAGTCCTGGTTTAATCCTGGTTCAGTCCTGGTTTAGTCCTGGTTTAGTCCCTGGTTCAGTCCTGGTTTAGTCCTGGTTTAGTCCCTGGTTCAGTCCTGGTTTAGTCCTGGTTTAGTCCCTGGTTCACTCCTGGTTCAGTCCTGGTTTAGTCCTGGTTTAGTCCTGGTTCAGTCCTGGTTCAGTCCTGGTTTAGTCCTGGTTTAGTCCCTGGTTTAGACCTGGTTCAGTCCTAGTTTAGTCCTAGTTTAGTCCTGGTTCAGTCCTGGTTTTGACCTGGTTTAGTCCAGGTTTAGTCCAGGTTTAGTCCAGGTTTAGTCCTGCAGACCTTGTTAAAGCCTGTTACACATTTTTCATATTTAAAAAACCTTTGGACACGTTTTCGGCCTCGAGGACAAAACCATCCAAAACATCTGACCCTCGGTGAAATAATCACACACGTCCTTCAAACAAACTCCAAACAGAGAAAAGTTACACAGTGCACCTTTATTGCGATTGAAATAAACTGAACCTGTCTCCACGAGCGTTTGATCAAATGTGCTCAAACTGCTCCTTTTCTTTCTGGTTCCCGTCTGCGGTGGAGCGTCCTGGAAGTGTTTGGTTTGTCCGTCTGCAGATCGCGCTCGTCAGCACTTCGGCGCCGCTCTCAGGTGTTTGAAAAAGACGTTTATGCATTTTACATGAAGCTCGTAACGGCACAAACTTTCAGACGCGGGACGCAGATTCAAAGAGGCAGCCGCGCCGTCGAAGGTGGAGACGCGCTTTTCATTTCACGTTCCCAAAAGTCAGGCCTAAAATGCACTTTCAGGTAAAAATAATAAATAATGAATAAATAATGTGAGGTTTTCTTTGGAGGTAAAGTGAGGGTTTCAAAGTAAAAGCCCAAACGAGTTCATCCTTTTCAATTTAGACAGACTTTTCTGTCTCTGTTTGTGCGACAACGAAAACAAGACAAACGTGTCCAGACGAGCCGGGTCTGAACCAGGACTGAACCAGGACTGAACCGGGACTGAACAGGGTCTAAACCAGGACTTAAAAAGGGTCTAAACCAGGACTGACCCAGGACTGAACCAGGGCTTAAAAAGGGTCTGAACCAGGACTGAACCGGGACTGAACCAGGACTGAACAGGGCTTAAACTGGGTCTAAACCAGGACTTAAACTGGGACTGAACCAGGACTGAACAGGGCTTAAACTGGGTCTAAACCAGGACTTAAACTGGGTCTGAACCAGGACTGAACCAGGACTTAAAAAGGGTCTGAACCAGGTCTAAACCATGACTTAAACTGGGTCTAAACCTGGACTGAACCTGGTCTGAAGCAGGACTTAAACTGGGTCTAAACCAGGACTTAAACTGGGTCTAAACCAGGACTGAACCAGGACTTAAACTGGGTCTAAACCAGGACTGAACCAGGACTGAACAGGGCTTAAACTGGGTCTAAACCAGGACTGACCCAGGACTTAAACTGGCTCTGAACCAGGACGGAACCAGGACTGAACCAGGACTGAACCAGGACTTAAACTGGGTCTAAACCAGGACTGAACCAGGACTGAACAGGGCTTAAACTGGGTCTAAACCTGGACTGAACTGGGTCTGAACCAGGACTTAAGCTGGGTCTAAACCAGGACTTAAACTGGGTCTAAACCAGGACTGAACCAAGACTGAACCAAGACTGAACCAGGACTGAACCAGGACTTAAACAGGATCTAAAATTGGTCTAAAACAGGACTGAACCAGGACCGAAGAGGACTAAATCCGGACTAAATCAGGACTGAACCAGAAATGAAACGGGGTCTAAAACAGTACTAAACCAGGACTGAACCAGGACTAAAATAAGACTAAAACAAGGTCTAAAGCAGGACTAAACCAGGACTAAACCAGGACTAAACCAGGACTAAAGCAGGACTGAACCAAGACTATACCAGGACTGAAAGAGGTCTAATCCAGGACTGAACCAGGACTATAACATGGACAAATCTGACAGAAGAGAAAACCAAGATGGATGTTCTAAGAAGAAGAAAATAGGGTTTGTATTTGGTCTAAACCAGAACTATATCTTTCCGAAACAGGACAATATCGGGTCTGAATCAGGTCTAAACCGAGCCCTGAACCACGGCTCGAGTCGGGTCTAATTTGACGGATGACAAGATGAATGTTTGGACAAACGACTTCTGTAGCGGCACTAAACAATGACAAACAGAGCGACACACGAGCCGCTGAACCAGAGCACAGTCCACACTGGGTCTGTTGAATCTGGCACTGCTTCAGTGTTAATGAAACTGTTTAGGTCCGTTTTAGGTTCTGTTGCTTTGAATCCAATTTAAGATACAGAGACGTGCTTTTTAATGTTAGAAAACTTATTTTTGTTTTTATACATTTTTTTACACTGCAAAAAATGTATTTCGAGATGAGTTAAACATCTTGATTTGAGGATATTAATCTGAATTTCAGACGTTTTGACTCGTTAAGATGAGTTAAGACTTTTTATTTGATGGAACTGGATTATTTGACTTGTTTCAAACCATTTCTGACTTGTTTCAACACATTATTTCTTATTTCAATCCAAATTATCTGTCACTGGGTTAAGATCATTTTACTTGTCCCACTGACAAATGTGTTTTCTTATTTTAAGTTAAATTATTATCATTATCAGCCAGAAATACTTTGAAACCAGTGAAATATTCTGCATCACATCAGCAATTAAATCTAATCGAGTCAAAACTTCTCAAATCCAGATAAAAATGATCAATTCAAGCCATTTTAAACTTTACAGATTTACATTTTTTGCTGCAGGAAGATAATTTGGACTGAAAGAAAGAAATAATGTGTTGAAACAAGTCAAATAATCTGGTTCCATCAAATACATAATCTCCACTGATTTTAAAAAGTCAAAACGTCTGAAATTCAGATTAATATCCTACAATCAAGACATTTGAACTCATCTAGAAATTCATTTTTACAGTGTAAAACAATGTATTTCATTAATTTCATGCCATAGTGCAACCCCAAAATGCAATACAGTGGATTTGATTTAAAAAATTAGTACAACAAATCTTTTAAACTGTTCTTTTTTTGCGTCTGTTCAGGCTGAGGGTCCAGGCTCGGCTCGGCTGGATTTGTTCAGAAATAAGAAAAATAAATAGATGTTTTCTTTCAATTACTCTCTAATTACTGTCTCTAATAATCTCCTGAGCCTACGATAAATCAGGGCTAAACCTGGACTAAACCAGAACTAAATCCATGTCTAAACAGGATCTAAACTCAAACTGATTCTAGACTAAAACAGGACTAAACCGAGACTAAACTGGGACCAAACAGGATCTAAATTAGTACTGAGGCGAGACTAAACTAGGACTAAACCACAATTAAAACCATGTCTAAACAGGATCTAAACTCAAACTGATTTTAGACTAAACCGGGACTAAACCAGGACTAAACCAGGACTAAACCAGGACTTATCCAGGATTAAACCATATCTAAACATGACCAAAACTCATACTGATTCTGGACTAAACCAGGACTACAACAGGACTAATCCAGGACCAAATAGGATCTAAATTAAAACTGATTCTAGACTAAACCAGGACTAAACCAGGACAATACCAGGACTTAACCAGGTCTAAACCAGGACTAATCCAGGTCTAAACTAGGACTAATCCAGATCTAAACTAGGACTACACCAGGTCTAAACCGGGTCTAAACCAGGTCTAAACAAGATCTAAACAAGATCTAAACCAGATCTAAACCAGGAGTACACAAGGACCAAACCAGGACTAAACAAAGACTAAACAAGAACTACACCAGGTCTAAACCAGGCTTAAACCAGGTCTAAAACAGGACTAAACCAGGTCTAAACCAGGCCTAAACCAGGTCTAAACCATGTCTAAACCAGGTCTAAACCAGGCCTAAACCAGGTCTAAACCAGGTCTAAACCAGGCCTAAACCAGGTCTAAACCAGGTCTAAACCAGGCCTAAACCAGGTTTAAACCAGGCCTAAACCAGGTCTAAACCAGGTCTAAACCAGGCCTAAACCAGGTCTAAACCAGGACTAAACCAGGTCTAAACCAGGTCTAAACTAGGTCTAAACCAGGCCTAAACCAGGTCTAAACCAGGTCTAAACCAGGCCTAAACCAGGCCTAAACCAGGTCTAAACCAGGACTAAACCAGGTCTAAACCAGGTCTAAACCAGGTCTAAACTAGGCCTAAACCAGGTCTAAACGAGGTCTAAACCAGGACTAAACCAGGACTAAACCAGGTCTAAACTAGGTCTAAACCAGGACTAAACCAGGTCTAAACTAGGTCTAAACCAGGTCTAAACTAGGCCTAAACCAGGTCTAAACGAGGACTGAACCAGGACTAAACCAGGACTAATCCAGGTCTAAACCAGGTCTAAAATGCCGGACTGCCGCTCAGACCCGCCTCGTGCCTAAACAGCTGTGTGTTTACATTTGCTGCGGCTGTGGAGGGGGTTTTGGCCGTTAGTTGACAGAGAAAGGCTGCAGAAAACAAGATGAAACTGGAGTGCGCGCCGGTCTGTGGCGCTCGGCGATGCATATTTTAGATTCCTCCAAAGGGGAAAGCAAAGAGAAAGGAACAGAGGACTGCGATGATTAGAGAGTCAGAGGAGACCATGGAATGTGGGGGGAAGAAATCTGACGTGTTTTTACAGCGAGATTCTGTCAGCTGAGAATGTTGAATCACCTTCACCGTGTCAGGGAAAAGTTTGGTGTGGCGTTGACAAGCGTGAGACGGCCTCGCACTTCTAGAAATTCTACTTTGGAGGTATTTTAGTTTTGGTTCAGGCTCCTGGTCACGGCGAAGAAATGCATTCGTAGTTTATACGTGTAGATAAATGCAAAATCGACTTTCGAGCTGCACAATTTGCATCTTCTTGCGCTTTTTCTGACCAGTTTATGTTTTATGTTTGGTAATGGCATTCGGTTTGATGTTCACATTTTATACACAACTAGAATATTTGACTAAATGATGAGATGGAAATGTACAGTATTTGTCACGTTTTTGTCTCTTTTAGCAGTGTTTTTGTCACTTATTAGAATTGTTTTTGTTGCTTTGTGGTTTTGTCACTTTTAGTCACATGTTTGTCACTTTTAGATGCTTTAAAACACATTTTGGCTTATTTTTTAGTTTAGTTTAGTTTATTTTTCCAAAGAGGACAGTGCAATTTCATAAAACATGAGTAAAACAGCCAGAATTAGCCAAAGAGGATATTTTTCATCTGTAGTCCCCCGGCCATGATGTCAAAATGGCAATAAAATGGACAAAAACAGACCAAAAACAGACATTGTTAATAAAACACAACATCAACACAAAATATAATACAATATTTACAAATATGTACAGTGAGAGGCCAGTGTCGCATTTTTATCGCTTGTTTAAGAGCATGTTTTTCTGCAGAATAAAACATAATATTTTGTTGTTTGAGGAGCAAATTATGTGTTTTGTAACTGGTATATAAAATCCCCCAAACTTGTTCTTTTGTTTCTTACTGTTTGGTTCATACCTGCACTGCAAAAAGGGATTATCTAATTTAGTTAAATTTACTTGAATTAAGCAAATTAATCTTAAAAGTCCAATTTTAAGATTTTTTCACTTGACAAGACTACATCAAATTGACATTATTTGACTTGTTTTAAGTAAACTTGATAAGTAAAATAATCTTATTCCACTGGCAGATAATTTCACTTAAATCAGGGTAAAAAGATCTTATTTTGAGTTTATTTTTCTTATTTATTGATAGGCCTTTTTTGCAGTGTGATGTTTGATTTTACGGTTTTGGTCAAATGCTTTTTGTGTTTTTGTTCGTTCTTCGTACTGTATACATTCAGGGTTCGCCCGTTTCCTCTTCATTTTTGTAAACTCTGTGTTATTATTTGGCTTTTATTCACCTCTTTAATGGTTCATTAGTTGTTTGTGAGTTTATACTGGGCCCTGGAGTTGCGCTGTTGTTTTATTTGACATTTATTTATTTAGAGGAATAACCCCTTGAGATGAACCATCTCGTTTTCAAGGGGGTCCTCGGAGTCAGATACAGCAGCAGTTAACTCAAATATATTTGATTACACAAGACAAAACAAGGGATTTACAAGACATATAACGTCACACACATACACACACACTCACACATACACACAGCTCTCAGAGGTCAGCCTACCTCAGAAATTACAAATACACATTACTGAAAACAATCACAGTAGGTAAGTTAGCAAACACATAATTTACAGGAAGAGTATGATTCAGTAGCAATTGCAAACATGTTTGAAATGTTCTAAAACAGCATTTTTAAACATTGGGAAAGAGGTCAGGGAGCGAATGGAGACTGGGAGGAGGTTCCAGTCAGTTGGGGCTTTATATTGAAATGCATGTTTACCTATTTCTTTTTTGGTTCTTGGGGTATGAAAAAATAGATGATTGGTGTGGCGAAGATTGTGGGAGGAGCTAAAGGGAATTAAATATTGTTTTAAATATAAAGGATAGCTACAGTAAATGCATTTGAAGATAAATTGTAACCAGCAAGAGTGTCTTCTTGCTGGAAGTGTAGACCAGGACAGGTTTTCATACATGGCGCAGTGGTGTGTCCTGTAGGGGCATCGGAGAATGAATCTGCACAGACTGTTGTAAACTGTATTGAGAGGTTGAAGAGAAGAAGCTGTAGTATTTTGGTATACGATATCGGCATAATCAAGGATAGGAAGAAGTAACTGAGAAACAATTCTTTTCCTAACTGGAAAATTAAAGCAGTTTATTGATTGGTATAATGTTTTTAGAGAATAATTCAGCTTGTTTGCAATGTTGTGTACATGTGTAGTGAAAGATAGATCTGATTCCAACCAGAGGCCAAGATACTTAAACTGTTCTACAAATTTCACTGGAGACAGGTCTAAAAAATGTAGACTGAAGTTAGTTTGAGGTGACCGGGTGCGTTTTTTCTGGAAAAGCATAGAATATGACTTGGATTTGTTCAGGAGTAGCTTGTTGGACAGAAGCCAGTTCTGAACAGATTCAAAGTTATATTGTAAGGATCTACAGATGTTAGTAATATTTGAATTAGAACAATAAATAACAGTGTCATCTGCATACAGTTGAATGTTACAGTCTTTGCAGCTACTTGGAAGGTCATTGATGAATATTGAAAAAAGTAGAGGACCAAGAGAGGAACCTATGGTATGCCTTTGACTATAGTTGTGAGATTGGACAGACTGCCTCCAAAGGACACACACTGGCTGCGGTAATGCAGATAAGAGTTAAACCATAGTAGTGCAGATTTAGATAGACCAACATGATATAATTTGTCTAGAAGTAAATAATGATCTACTAGATCAAAAGCTTTAGTGAGATCTATGAATATTGCACCAGTGCACATATTGTTATCGAAACTAGAGAAAATGTCATTTGTAAGTTTCAGAAGCGCTGTAGTAGTAGAAAAATGTTTTCTGAATCCTGATTGGCATTGTGAAAGTAATTCATTGTCAGATAAGTAATTGGATAATTGAATAAAAATATTTTTTCTCAAAAATCTTAACTGTACTGTTGATAATAGAAATGGGTCTATAATTATTAATATTTTCAGGGTCTCCAGACTTATGTAATGGAATAATTTTAGCACATTTCCAAGGTAAAGGTACTTTGCAGGTAGTGAGAGATAGATTAAATAGTGCCGCCAAGGGGGACGAGAGGACATGGGCTCCTAGTTTAATAAACTTACTTTCAATACCGTCTGGTCCTGCACCACTGTTATTGGAAAGTTCACCAATTGTTCTTTGGACATCTGCAGGACTGATTACAGCAAAAGAGAAAGAACTGGTGCAAGACTGGCTGCTTAAAAGTGGATGGATCTGATGAACAGAGTGTTGAACTTGAGGAGTTTGGGAAAAAAGCAAACTAAATGCATTTGCAATAGCAGTAGGATCATTAGTTATTTCATTGTTTATATTCATGTTAGTCATCATCTTACCAGATTTCCCAAGTATGGTGTTCATTTGTTTCCAAAACTGTCTTGGATTTTTGAAATCATTCATTAGACTATTTCTATAGTAGCATGATTTGGAGTTTCTTGTTTGTGTAGTGCATTGATTTCTTAAATATTAATATTTTTCCCAATCAGCAGGAAGCTTTGTGCGATGATACATACTCCATGCCCTGTCTCTCTGTTTATACATATTGATAAGGTCTCCATTTACCCAGGGTAAATGGGTTCCTTTAACCTTAATTGTGGTCCATGGAGCATGTTTATCTATGAGTTTGACTTAACTTATTTAATTAACTTAACTTTCTGCCTTATAGTTTGAGCTGGACTTATGAATTGTGGCACGAGTTGATCTTGATTATATTATTATCAATTAAATTAAACAGAGAATGCCTGAAAACATTCCCCCGCGCACCGTTGCTTCTCAAATCGTACAAATTATGTGAATTAATCGATCGCAGCCGTTCAAATCTGTGTCCGTTTGAGACAAATCTTGCAGCCGTGGTTTGAAATTCACCTGCTGCTCGCGCCGCTTTGTTCCAGACTCACCGCTGCTTCGGTCGCGTCTGGGTAAAACCCGTCCTGACGCACACACAGTCCGCAGACGCACAAATGCAGGTCCTGTTTCTTTGTTTTGACATTAAACGTCTCGGCAAAATGTCACCAAACGCAAATGCCAAACCGCCTCTCCACGAGAACACAAAGCCGCTCTGTTTTTGTCGTAATTCCATGTTTTAGCACAGATTTAATTGCGACGCTGACAAGTGTGAGTGAATGTAAACACTGAGCAGCTTTTGTCGCTACAAGTGAGGGAATCGGTGCGTGTCAGATGCCCTCCCGTTCGTCCGTAGCCTTGTGGTGTGTGACTGGAGCTGGAGCGGATCAAATAAATCTCGTGAATCTGCAGATGTCGTGCCGTGTTTGGGTGAGTGTAGTATTGTCACTGATAGAAATGTTGAAGGGAAACATTTGTGGACTTTATTTTTGGACGTTTCTTATGAAAATACCAGAAAATGAAACAGAAAAATGACTCCGTTTGAGAGAGATTTGCATGGAACTAAACTGAAACGTAAACTACAGGAGGCGCCGCTGTCCGTGGTGCTGAACTGCTTGGGAAAACGAGACACAAACAAAACAAGACAAAGGAAAAAAGGAAGGGAAAAAAAAACAATGAGTTAAAGGACATCATTACAAACCAGGAACCACAGAATCAATACAAAGAGCCACGAAAAACATCAAAGTGAGACCACACACAAAGTCAAAGTCTTTATTTCAGGTTCTCATTTTTCTCTAACACTGACTTAGTTTGGTGGGAGGGCATTTGTGTTAAATATTTTTGATAGTTGACATCTGTGAAGTAGCAGTTTGTGAAGAAAATTTGAAAAGGAAAAATTTTAAATGACAGAAAGTAGTGCTGAGTTCTAAAATGGAATCCCTCTGTGATGTCATTAAAAAGTGACAGTTAATGCTCAACTGAAAAAACTTTTTGACAGTTTAAACGGTCACTCAACAAAATAAAGGTGTCATCAGGGATTATACTTTGTCAAATCATAACTATTGTGTGATTTTGGCCCTTTTTTTCCAAATCGTTGCTAGGAAACAGTTGTGGAATTACCTCTAACTAAGTCGTCGATGTAAACCCTCATTCGTCCAGGTGTGGTCCATCGTAGAAAGGGGTTCAGAGGTTGTCATCCGGACGCCGTTTAAAGATCGAGACGTTTCGACTTTTATCCAAAAGTCGAAACGTCGATTAAGTTCACCCGAGAAGATGCTAAGGACAACCGGTTGGCGTTTCTTGATTGCTCCACAATCAGAGAGGAGGAAGGCAGCCTTCAGACAGAAGTATACAGGAAACCCACCCACACAGACCAGTACTTACTGTTCTATTCCAACCACCCACTGCAGCACAAGCTGGGAGTGATTAGGACCTTGCAACACAGAGCCCATGAAGTACCCACCAGCTCTGAGGGGAGAAAGAAGGAGGAAGAACACGTCCAACGTGCCCTCTCAGCTTGTGGATACCCTAACTGGGCCTTTAACAAAGTCAGAAGAGCCAAGAAACAGGACAGAAAGGATAAAGACCCCAGCAGGAGGGGTGTCTCTATCCCTTATGTCTCGGGCCTGTCTGAGAAGTTTCAAAGGATTTTTAGACAACACGACATCCCTGTCTATTACAAACCTGGCAACACGCTTAAACAGAAACTGGTCCACCCGAAAGACAAGAGGCCGACAGAGAAACAGAGCAATGTAGTTTATTCGATAGAGTGCAGTGAGGACAGTTGTAAAGAACGTTACATAGGAGAAACAAAACAGCCATTGCACAAAAGGCTGTACCAACACAGAAGATGTTCCTCCACCGGACCGCAGAGTGCAGTCCATCTGCATCTAAAAGCTACAAATCACTCGTTTGAGGACAGTGAGGTGAAGATATTGAGCAGAGAGAAGAACTGGTTTGAAAGAGGAGTAAAGGAGGCCATTTTTGTAAAAAGAGAAAATCCTTCCCTGAACAGGAATGGGGGCTTAAGATTTAATTTAGCCAAAATTTATGACAGCATCCTAACACCTTGGTCCAGATCAATAGACCAGTCAAATGCTAATGAGGCAATCAGTAGTGAGGAGGGAGCAACAGCCAGCTATCAATAGAACAATAGACCTTAGTCACAGGTGAAACTAGGTGAGGCCAACCATTAATCAACAAGATAGACCTATTATTTAAGTCCCAGGTGACAAACAAACAATCTTATAACAAAGACAGGAGTGCAGTGACTCCTCCCTGGGGGCTGGACTCCCACTACTTAGAGTAGCATATAAGGCCCAGGTTCCCATACCAGCTCTCTGATTGACAATGACTTTTGGATAAAAGTCGAAACGTCTCGATCTTTAAACGGCGTCCGGATGACAACCTCTGAACCCCTTTCTACGATGCTCTAACTAAGTCATATTTACTGCCCATGACCAACCAGGAAGTGACATTATAAACTTCGAAAATAGTCAAATTGGGGACAAACAGGAAAAATGTTTAGTAAAATACTTAAATATAATCATCTTCACTACATTTCGGTGAATTGTGACGTCTAATACAGACTTGAAGAGAACCGCTGTACGCCCTAAAGACGGACTACAGCCAAGATCAAAAATGCAGCGCAATTTAGGAAATACCACGCAAGACATGCAGCAAATACATGGGGGAAACGGGGAGGAGTTTCAGCTCAAGAAGAAAGGAACATCAAACGGAATGTGAAAAACAAAGTACTACAAGACTAACGAGGGCAGAAAAAGACACCAGGAAAACCTAAGACCGGCCACGTCTGACTCGCAAACGGGAAAACACGGTATGGCTCGGGACAACGCAAGAATAATTGGAACAGAAGGAGATAAGGACAAACAGTGGATGATGACAGACGAACCGAAACATGTCAAACAAATAAACTACTTTGTCTAAATAAAAGAACAAACAAAAGCAAGACAAAGAGAGTTAAACAGCAAAACAAAACAAGATTAAAAGATCAAAAATGTTCATTTGTCCCAATGTTTGATAAATTAATTTTCAAGTTTATTTCAGAAGTGATCGATGTCCTTTCTTATTTGAGTCCAGTCCTTGATACTTCTATGTCACACATTTCTTTGTGATTGTTAATTGTTTTCCTGTCGCCAAACATACATTACAAAGGTATCCATCTATTGTTTCTTACACAAGTTTTATGTGTCCAAGATATTTTAATGCTAAAAAAGATTTACCTTCAATAAATACATTTGTCCATTTAAATAGTTCAAGCATATTTAGTTAAATAATTGCATACTGGAATTATTATTATTATTGTTTATTTTTATTTTTGTATCACAATGCAGTGTTTGTTGATGAGTTGTTGGTAGTAGGTGTTTTCAGTGATCCTTTGGGTCGGCTCAGGCCTGTGGGACGACCACAGCAGCTGTGAGGGCCGCATTTGGCCCCTGGGCCGTGGTTTGGACAGCCTAAGGACAGGGGGCGCTCTGGGACTCGGCTCTGTATTTGCTTTTTTCTTGTGAATGTTGTTGGTTAATCTGCTCCTCTGTTACTGACAACTGACCTTCTTCTTCGTCTTCTTCTTTGTTTTCTTCTTCATCTTCTTCTTCATCTTCTTCGTCTTCTTCTTCATCTTCTCTTCCTCTTCATCTTCTCTTCTTTGTCTTCGTCTTCGTTTTCTTCTTCGTCTTCTTCATCTTCTTCGTCTTCTTCTTCATCTTCTTCGTCTTCTTCTTCATCTTCTCTTCCTCTTCATCTTCTCTTCTTTGTCTTCGTCTTCGTTTTCTTCTTCGTCTTCTTCATCTTCTTCGTCTTCTTCTTCATCTTCTCTTCTTTGTCTTCTTCTTCGTCTTCTACGTTTTCTTCTTCGTTTTCTTCTTTGTCTTCTACGTTTTCTTCTTCGTTTTCTTCTTTGTCTTCTACGTTTTCTTCTTCTTTGTCTTCTTCTTCATCTTCTCTTCCTCTTCGTCTTCTTCATCTTCTTCGTCGTCTTCTTCTTCTTCTTCTTCTTAGTAGTAGTAGTAGTATGTAAGGCCTGTGAGATGATTTTTGGTTCTAAAAAAAATAAAGTGAATTGAATTATGAGACGAGGTGAAGTTGAACAGTATTTTTATTTTTTATCCTTAAACATGTTTCTGTTTAAAGATATTTAATTAACACAAGAAAATATGATAATAATTATTGAAAATAGCCTTTCATTTTCCATCATAGACATATATTTAGAAGAGCTGTATTACTTATTGATACTTCCCGATCAGAGCACATTACTGTGGTTTACTCTGAGTGTCGCTCACATGACGCTCTTAATGAGTCGTATTTATGCATTTAGTTGTTCACACATTGTTCTTCTTTATACAATAATCATGTGTGCGTCTCCTGTCGGGCGTTTGAGGAGCAGCTCGTGTAAAAGTAAAAGTTTAAACAAGCCCCGGGCCAAACCATGATGAAATATTTGTGCGCGAAGCTCTGCTCTGATAAAATCTAAACAAGAAATCACAGAAACCAGATCGAGCGATATCTGGAGCGAGGGGCCCACGCAAAACGTACAAAAAACGAGAACTTTATGATCAGTTAAAGCAGTGTTTCCCAACCAGGGATACAGGGACCCAAAGGGGTATGTGAGCAATGACCGGGGGGCCCTTGGAATGGTTTCAGGTTTTAAAGGTCCCATAACATGCAAAATGGACTTTTCAGAGGTTTTAATTTAATTTTAATTTAATTTGGGCCTCGTATGTTGTGCCCAAAGTGGTTTTTTGATTGATTCCCTCATGTTTTCGCTAGAGAACTGTCTTTTCCGTCCCCCTCGGCTGAGCAGCAGACGGGGGCTCCTCACTAAGATAACACGGTGTTTAAGCCACGCCTCCAGGAAGCGCGCAGCCACAAGAATAAACACAGCTAATGCTAATGCTACACAGTAATTACACGGTGGATACGACAGATAGAAGAGTTAGCTTGTTATTTACCAAACGGCACGTCCGTCGTTGAGGCCCTGGAGCACGTCAAACTCCAGGTCAGATCCAGGACGTAGGACTCAGCACGACGCACCGTCAGGAGGAGAAAATGTTTATTCAGTGTTTGTGTATCACTGTTTACCGGAGCACACGGTGCATGCACCATCTCCACTCTAGGCTTCATCACGAGTTGGGTGGGGGAGGCGCGCGGGTTGGGCGGGGGAGGCAGCCTGCTCTCTGTTCGGGGGGGTCAGATCTCAGAGTGAGCCGTTTGCTTTTGCAAGGAGGGGGGCCAGTCCAAGAAATGGGTGTTTTTTGTAAACTGTTATGTTATGGATATTACACAACGAGAAAATGTATCAACAAAGCCCTTAGAACAGACTGTGTGAAGGGGAAAAGAGCAGGATATGGGACCTTTAAATGTACTTTTATCTGAATAAAAAAGTGTCATTAGTTGTAAATTTAGCATCTTTTTGGAGTATCTTGGGCCATAAATATAATTAAAACAAAAATATAATAGTAATAATTGACAATATGTGACTCGTAAACCCATTTATTTGCCCGAAACTCAAGGTAAGGGGTGCTCTGAGTGTGAGACAAAGCTTAGGGAGTACGAGAGACAAAAAAGTTTGGGAACCACTGAGTTAAAGGAGCTGAACTTAATTTTCTAGATAAACGTGCTCTGTGTAGCTTTACTGAAGATTCTGCCATGTTCTTGTCTCCATCCGCTGTTTTTTTTAGTAAAATAAAACATCTTTAATATCAGAACAGCAAGATAAACAGGTTTAAAGAATCAGTACAAGATTTCTACTGTTTTGAAACGTGAAAAACAGAACTAGGACTGATTTTTTGGCATGAAATGAAGTAAAATCTGTGTTGCTTCATTTTTGCAGTGATGGTTTTCGTCCATTTGAGACATTTGAGCGTCGTGTTTTGAGGCGGATCACTTTCACGTTGCAGAAGAAGCGCTCGTTTTGCATTTTCCATCTCCAGCGCGGTGTGTTTTGTCGAGTGTCTCTTCGGTGCGTCACGGCGGACTCCATCAGGCGCCGGAGTGAATCGCCCGCGTCTCGTATTGACTTATGCTAATTCGCGCCGTCTAAAACAGTCGGTTGTAATGAGTAATTTCCCCCGACGCGTTCCAGGCGTTTGTCATTCACTCGGCGCCGGTTTTTCTCTCACGGCGAAAAGGACTTGATTCCGCGTCGAGAGGCCAGCGCCGCTCGTCGTTTTCGCGTTTGGACTCTGATAATGACGGCGGCGTTCACAGTCGAGCGTTCAGAGACACACTGCAAAAGTGAAAGTCTAGATGAGTTAAAACATCTTGATTTCAGGATATTAATCTGAATTTCAGACGTTTTGACTCATTAAGATCAGTGGAGATTATGTATTTGATGGAACTAGATTATTTGACTTGTTTCAACACATTATTTCTTATTTCAGTCCAAATTATCTTCCTGCAGCAAAAAATGTAAATCTGTAAAGTCTAAAATGGCTTGAATTGATCATTTTTATCTGAATTTGAGAAGTTTTGACTCGATGAGATTTAATTGCTGATGTGATGCAGAATATTTCATGGTTTCAAAGTATTTCTGGCTGATAATGATAATAATTTAACTTAAAATAAGAAAACACATTTGTCAGTGGGACAAGTAAAATGATCTTAACCCAGTGACAGATAATTTGGATTGAAATAAGAAATAATGTGTTGAAACAAGTCAGAAACGGTTTGAAACAAGTCAAATAATCTAGTTCCATCAAATAAAAAGTCTTAACTCATCTTAACGAGTCAAAACGTCTGAAATTCAGATTAATATCCTCAAATCAAGACGTTTGAACTCATCTAGAAATACATTTTTTGCAGTGCAGGCAGATGAAACGAGAGGATGGGTTTTTTGCTTTGAATTATCCACAACATGTCTTTAAGCTTAACTCTCTTGCATTTATCCGTACAATAGACCCTTTAAAAGTTTTAAAAGTGTAAATAAAAACATTCTAAATTCAGAACGGAGGCAAAAGTGAACAGTAACATAATGTGATTTCACTGAGAAACTGGGATTAACCTCAGAATATCACAAAATATGAAAAATATGAGATGATTTTGTCAAAGTGTCAGCCTCAGACACATGTGAGTGACATCAGAACTGCTTTAAACACATTTATTATTGTATTTTACATTATGTTTTAGAAAATTATGATAAACCCTTTGCATTTTTGATGAAGGAACAATCCAGATTTATGGGTTTTACTGGAAAAATACTCACAGAAATGTTGAGCCCACAATCATTTTCCATTTAATCTAGAGATATATTAGATACTGTTACATAAATTAGATTCTTTTGAAGCTAAAATACATTGTAAAGGTTAGATTTTTTTGTCCATGGTTTGTAATAGAAAAGTAAACTAACTGACCTTTCTAAAAATATATATTAGAAGTTTTTCATCATGTCATGTTTTCATGTAGAAATAAGGCATTTTATGTGTATATTTGCTCATATTTGGGACATTTTAATCTGAAAAATGGACAGAACCAAGTTTAAATTTCTTGGTTCATTTTGTAACATATTAGTTATAAAAATGTACAGAGGGGATTTGGATTTATTATTTAGTTTTTGAGTAAACTAAATCTGACTGAAAATTGTCCTAAAAATTTGAATTCCGCCTAATTTTTTTTTTACTTAAGACTTTAATAAATCCTTCTGTGCGTTTGGTCTAAATCTTGTTGAGTCCAGATTGTACAGTTTGGTGTAGGATCTACTTTAAGGCTGATCTTTATGTCTCGAGGGAGAAAAATACATTTGAAGAAAACGTCCTTTGAAGTTACAATGTCCCAGAGAAATCTATGGATGAAGTGGATTCAATGGAAGAATAAAACATCTTTAGGAGCAGATTGGACACGTTTGTTGTTTCCACATGAAAGTCGATATGTGAGAGAGAAAACTGACCAAAAAACAAACAAAAAATGAGTTTTACCTGTAGAGTCTCACCTTAATAGCAGGAAAAAACAACAACAACGGATTGGAGAATGGTCCGTGACAAATTAATCTGGATCTAAATCGGACGTAGAGACATTTTTAAATCAACATTAGCTTCATTGCACAAACTAAAACAGTCCAAATCACAGACATGAACCAGAATCAACTGAGGAGCTCGAACGTTTTGTCGAAATGCAGAAGGTAAAGACTTTCAAAGACTAAAATCACAGACGATGTTCGTAATCATCACAATTTATTCGTGCTCCAAATGTAAAACCAATGCCGTCCAGATTGGGCTTTGCGGGCTCGCCTCTCCGCAGATCTGACCTGTAACTCCGCCTAGTAGTGTCACACGCTGGTCACATCTCCACGGAAACGAGCACGCAATAAACCTTCCACCAGTGCACCATTAAAGGTCCCATATCCTGCTATTTTCCCCTTCACACAGTCTTTTCTAAGGGCTTTGTTGATAAATGTTTGCGTTGTGTAATATCCATAACATAACAGTTTACAAAAAACACCCATTTCTTGGACTGGCCCCCCTCCTTGCAAAAGCAAACGGCTCACTCTGAGATCTGACCCCCCCGAACAGAGAGCAGGCTGCCTCCCCCGCCCAACTCGCGCGCCTCCCCCGCCCAACCCGCGCGCCTCCCCCGCCCAACCCATGACGAAGCCTAGAGTGGAGATGGTGCATGCGCCGTGTGCTCCGGTAAACAGCGATACACAAACACTGAATAAACATTTTATCGTCCTGACGGTGCGTCGTGCTGAGTCCTACGTCCTGGATCTGACCTGGAGTTTGACGTGCTCCAGGGCCTCAACGACGGACGTTGCCGTTTGGTAAATAACAAGCTAACTCTTCTATCTGTCGTATCCATCGTGTAATTACTGTGTAGCATTAGCTGTTTTTATTCTTGCCCGCTTCCTGGAGGCGTGGCTTAAACACCGCGTCATCTTAGTGAGGAGCCCCCGTCTGCTGCTCAGCCGAGGGGGACGGAAAAGACAGTTCTATAGTGAAAACATGAGGGAATCAATCAAAAAACCACTTTGGGCACAACATACGAGGCCCAAATAGCACTGGAGGAAGGTTAAAACCTCTGAGTCCATTTTTCATGTTATGGGACCTTTAACACCTCTCTTCTCTTCTTTTTCTCATTGAATTTCTATCTCTAAGTTCATTAAAAGTTTACATTTCTTCTTCTTCTACATCTCCCAAAATATTTGCGCCGTAAATATAAAGCGGACTTTAAATATTCATTAGCTGTACAGTTTCCGCCGCTCTCCTTCAGCTCGTGTTCACTTCAGGGCCAGTTTGTTTGGCATTTATACATTTTTAAGCATAATTTCACTTTTATTTTCTCTGCGGGTCGTGTTTACATCCACTCGTGGCCTCACACTGCTCCTCTCACACTCGATACAGCGCCAGAGTCGACTGAATCAAAAGGAGCACGTCGTTTAGAATAAAAAGCAGGTCTAAACCATGTCTAAACCAGAACTAAACCAGGTCTAAACCAGGTCTAAACCAGGACTAAACCAGGACTAAACCAGGTCTAAACCAGGACTAAACCAGGACTAAACCAGATCTAAACCAGGTCTAAACCAGGACTAAATCAGGTCTAAACCAGGACTAAACCAGAGCTAAACCAGGACTAAACCAGGACTAAATCAAGTCTAAACCAGAAATAAACCAGGACTAAACCAGGACTAAATCAAGATTAAACCATGTCTAAACCAGGTCTAAACCAGAACTAAACCAGGTCTAAACCAGGACTAAACCAGGACTGAACCAGGACTAAACCAAGTCTAAACCAGGACTAAACCAGGTCTAAATCAAGATTAAACCATGTCTAAACCGAGACTAAACCAGGTCTAAACCATGTCTAAACCAGAACTAAACCAGGTCTAAACCAGATCTAAACCAGGACTAAACCAGGACTAAACCAGGTCTAAACCAGGACTAAACCAGGACTAAACCAGATCTAAACCAGGTCTAAACCAGGACTAAATCAGGTCTAAACCAGGACTAAACCAGAGCTAAACCAGGACTAAACCTAAATTAAACCACGTCTAAACCAGAAATAAACCAGGACTAAACCAGGACTAAATCAAGATTAAACCATGTCTAAACCAGAACTAAACCAGGTCTAAACCAGGACTAAATCAAGATTAACCCATGTCTAAACCAGAACTAAACCAGGTCTAAACCAGGACTAAACCAGGACTGAACCAGGACTAAACCAAGTCTAAACCAGGACTAAACCAGGTCTAAATCAAGATTAAACCATGTCTAAACCGAGACTAAACCAGGTCTAAACCAGGTCTAAACCAGGACTAAATCAGGTCTAAACCAGGTCTAAACCAGGACTAAACCAGGACTAAACCAGGTCTAAACCAGGTCTAAACCAGGACTAAATCAGGTCTAAACCAGGACTAAACCAGGTCTAAACCAGGACTAAACCAGGACTAAATCAGGTCTAAACCAGGACTAAACCAGGTCTAAACCAGGACTAAACCAGGTCTAAACCAGGTCTAAACCAGGACTAAATCAGGTCTAAACCAGAACTAAACCAGGTCTAAACCAGGACTAAACCAGGACTGAACCAGGACTAAACCAAGTCTAAACCAGGACTAAACCAGGTCTAAATCAAGATTAAACCATGTCTAAACCGAGACTAAACCAGGTCTAAACCAGGACTAAATCAGGACTAAACCACTAACAGATATAATATTTTCTATATTTTCGATGATGGTTGAGGGCCGGATCATGTCCCTTGGAGGGCCGTATTTGGCCCGCGGGCCTTCAGTTGAACAGCCCTGAGTTCGGGGTTCAATTTTGAAAATGGATCAACATTTCAGCCACAGAAGTCTCGCCTGTGGCCTTGTTTCATCTTATGTTATAAAAATAAAACATAAAAGGCCAGTCCGGCGGCCGACGTTAACCTGTTTCTGTGGCAACCAGATCACTTCCGTCACCGTCTGAACTCTGGGTGATTCTCATAAATTGCCGGAACTTGACTCTTTCGTCCGAAGTGAAAATAGTCCGGCGCAACAATAACTTTCACTCTGAGTCAAAGGCTTCGGAGTTCAGAGGAAAATACAACACTCTCAGAAACAAGTCGGGTAAATTTAGGCAAAGTGAAAGTGTCGGACTTGTTTCACCGTCGTCAGAGGTTCACGTTTGGCGTCGCTGCCGTTCAGTTTGTTTGCTTTTATTGCGGTGCAGAGGTGTATCCTGTGTCTGGGGTTTTTTATTAATTTGGGTAATTACAGAGACAATAAAAGCCGTGTAATGGATTGCTCCGAGTCAGAGTTGAACAAATGGCTTTTCCTTTTCCCGCCGCACCTCATTTCCTCTCCTCTCTCACCTCTGCTCTCCTTTCTCTCTGTCTCTTCGTCGTTCCTTCTTGTTTTTTCATCATCATTCATTACCGTCAAATTATTATGCTGTGCCGTTTGTTTGTCTGGGACCGTTTTACAGGTTGGACCCGCTGACCTTTAAATGGCTCTTAAATTAAACAAATGTCCTCCGTGCGTCGTCTCAAAGCACGAGAATGTGATTTCTTTGCTGCAGTGACTTTTTGAGCTTTAAACCCTGTTCTAACAATGTTCTTCATCAAAAACACACCTGGAGTTGCATTTAGCTGCATTCACGCTGTTTTGAGGAATGTTTATCAGAAAATCCTCTCTCTTTGAGCGTCAAACACACTTCCTGCTGAACTTCTTCGAGCCGTGATCTATTTTCAGACTTCATATGTCAGTTTATCAGAGAATCTTCTGCTGTTTTTAGTCCTTAAATCATCACAGACTAGTTTTGAGCATTTCTGCCTCTAAACTCGATAACTGCTGCAGCAAATCCTCATCATAAGGTCTTTTCAGGGCGAACTTCATTAGATTGTATATAGTCCAAGCGTATCGCGGCAGACCACACCAGACCACAGCAGACCACACCAGACCACAGCAGACCACAGCAGACCAAAGACCACACCAGACCACAGCAGACCAAAGACCACATCAGACCAAAGACCACACCAGACCACACCACAGCAGACCAAAGACCACACCAGACCACAGCAGACCACAGCAGACCAAAGACCACACCAGACCACACCAGACCACATCAGACCACACCAGACCATGGCAGACCACAGACCACAGTGGACCACAGAGGACCACAGACCACACCAGACCACAGACCACACCAGACCACACCAGACCACAGACCACACTAGACCACAGACCACACCAGACCACACCAGACCACACCAGACCACAGCAGACCAAAGCGGATCACAGCAAACTACCACACCTGACCAGACCACAGCAGACCACACCAGACCACAGCAGACCACAGTGGACCACAGCAGACCACAGTGGACCACAGACCACAGACCACACCAGACCATGGCAGACCACACTAGACCACAGACCACAGACCACACCAGACCACAGTCGACCACAGTGGTCATCTTAGACTCGTAGAACATCCTGAGCGTCGATGTCAGATGGACCTCAGCTCCCTCACAGAGCACAGACCGCTCTGGCCTCTTGTAGACGGCGTCCACGCTCTTGTCCCAGTCCAGCTTATTGTCCAGACACACTTTCAAGTCCACGTGCTCACAGTCTGAAATAACAGTTATGTCTCAATGTTTTCTGACGCTTGTAATGTGATCTATTGTGACGGATCATGATATTATTGTGACTGTAGAAATGGCAGTATCTCTGTTCTTGTTCAGTCACTGCTGAGGACACGAGGACAGTTTGCGGCACCTGTTTTCCCGGCGGTCCCACACGTGGTTTAACTCTTGAGCCTGTGGAAGTGTGTGTCTCGCTCTGGTTCTGTTGTGACGAGGACTGCTGCACTTGTACTCCACTCTCACGTGCACGCTCACACTCTATCTGTCTCACGTGCACGCTCACACACACACACACACACACTCTCTCTCAAGTGCACGCTCCCACACACACACACACTCTCTCACGTGCACTCTCTCACGTGCACTCTCACAGTCAGAGGTGGGCTAATGAATGCGGCACCACCTGTTCAGACGAGGCTCTAATTGCTCTCAGCAGATCCACTTTTGCCGCCGTAACTGCAGCATTTAGCCGAGTTTAGCAGCGTTAGGCAAAGTTTAGCAGCATTTAACAGAGATTAGCAGTGTTAGGAAAGTTTAGCTGCATTTAGCATAGTTTAGCAGCATTATTAAAGTTTAGCAACATTTAACAGAATTTAGCAGCGTTTAGCAAAGTTTAGCAGCATTTAACAGAGATTAGCAGCGTTAGGCAAAGTTTAGCTGTATTTAGCAGAGTTTAGCAGCGTTATTAAAGTTTAGCATCATTTAGCAGTGTTTAGCAAAGTTTAGCAACATTTAGCAGAATTTAACAGCGTTTAGCAGCATTTAACAGAGTTTAGCAGCGTTAAGCAAAGTCTAGCTGCATTTAACAGAGATTAGCATTTTTTAGCAAAGTTTAGCTGCATTTAGCAGAGTTTAGCAGCATTATTAAAGTTTAGCAACATTTAACAGAGCTTAGCAAAGTTTAGCAGCATTTAACAGAGTTTAGCAGCGTTAGGCAGAGTTAAGCTATGTTTAGCAGAGTTTAGCAGCGTTAAGCAAAGTTTAGCAGCATTTGACAGAGTTTAGCAGCGTTAGGCAAAGTTTAGCTGTGTTTAGCAGAATTTAGCAGCATTATTAAAGTTTAGCATCATTTAGCAGTGTTTAGCAAAGTTTAGCAGCATTTAACAGAGTTTAGCTGCGTTAACCAAAGTCTAGCTGCATTTAACAGAGATTAGCAGTTTTTTAGCAAAGTTTAGCTGCATTTAGCAGAGTTTAACAGCATTATTAAAGTTTAGCAACATTTAACAGTTAGAGTTTAGCAGCGTTTAGTAAAGTTTAGCTGCATTTAACAGAGATCGGCAGTGTTTATAAAAGTTTTGCATCATTTAGCAGTGTTTAGAAAAGTTTAGCTACATTTAGCAGAGTTTAACAGAGTTTAGCTGGGTTTAACAGTGATTAGCAGAGTTTAGCAGGGTTTAGCAACATTTAGCAGCCGTTAGCAGTGGTTAGCAGGGTTTAGCAGCATTTAAAAGCATTTAGACGAGTTCAACAGCGAATAGCAAAGTTTAGCAGAGTTTAGCCGCAGTTTTCACTGAAGACCGTTAATGTCACAAGACGAGGTGCAGAGTTTTGTCAGTGAACTTCCTGTGCTCAGATTCAGAACGAGTCTGTCTGTCTGTCCTGTAGTGACTCAGAGATCTGACGTAAAACATGACTCACAGCCCTGGCTCGGTCTTAGTCAGAAGTGCCAAAAGTACTTGGACAAACTGTATCTGTACTTGAGTAACTTTTTACTTTCACTTCTTACTTTTTTCACAAATATTTGTTGTTTCTCCTCTCTCTCGACAGTTTCAAAATAAGCTTGTTTCTTTAGGTCAAATCCGCACGCAGGTTTTAATTCATCTGAAGCCATGCCTTTTGTTAAAACGGGTTCAAATGTCGCCAAAATACAAATAAGTTTTCTCCAACAAATACCAGTTCTCTACTTGATTATTCTCTGATTAATTTTAAGTAATTTGTTGTAAAGCCCACAATTCCCTTGATTATTTCCTTTAACATAACTTTGTGTTTTAACTTTTGGGTTTTATACTTAAGAATGTTTACAACAGTGATTCTGCAGAACTTTTACTTCTATCAGAGTCATTTTTTAGACAAGTAACTGTGCTTTTAGTGAACTTCAGTTTATTTGCGACTCCTGGTTTGAGTTCAGTTGAATGCAAATGTAGACTTTATCTGGTCCTGTTCTAGTCCTGGTTTAGTCCTGGTTTAGTGCATAATCTCTGATGGTGGATTATTTTTTTAATTGAGGTCAGAAATACAAAATTATAATCCCAAATATCTCAAAGTTTAATGTCCCATGTACAGTATATGTTTTTGAACTGATCGTTTATTCATTCGTTTTAAATGTTGTTTTTAAGGCGAGACACTACAGGCAAAACTCTTTTTGTTTTTTGTTCAGTTTTCTCTCTCACATATCGACTTTCAAGTGGAAACAACAAACGTGTCCAATCTGCTCCTAAAGATGTTTGATTCTTCCATTGAATCCACTTCATCCATAGATTTCTCTGGGACATTGTAACTTCAAAGGACGTTTTCTTAAAATGCATTTTTCTCCCTCGAGACATAAAGATCAGCCTCAAAGTAGATCCTACACCAAACTGTACAATCTGGACTCAACAAGATTTAGACCAAACGGACACAAGGATTTATTGATATCTAATTCTAAAACTGATTTATTGAAGGTTTACGTCAAAAAAATGAGGCGAAATTTGAATTTTTAGGACAATTTAGAGTCCAATCTAGTTTACTTAAAAAATAATAAGAAAATCAAAATCCCCTCTGTACATTTTTTTTTATAATTAACATGTTACAAAATGAACCAAGAAATTTAAACCTGGTTCAGTCCATTTTTCAAATTTAAATGTCCCAGATACATGGATTTTTGGCCGTTTTTTCACATAAAATGCCTTATTTCTACAAGAAATGAAAACATGACACAATGAAAAACTTGTAATATATTTTTCTCTTACATTTATGTGAGTAAACTACAGGAGAAGTTTCAAAGTAATATCTTTAAATATAAGATTTTTTCCTATTCACCTTTAGTGCAGCGTTGTCATTTCTTTGGGCAGTAGATGCAGTTGTTGTAGAAATGTCTGTGAAACCTGATTCAACATCTTTTACGTCGGATAAAGAAGGCAAAACAGTGGACCCACAAAAAGCTGCACTATTTTCCTCGTAAATAAAGAGGCACGACACTGTAATTAACCAAAACATGTTAAATTAAACGAGCGTCTTGATCACGGAGGAGCAGAATGCGTCGGTAGCCGTGGCCTCCCCAGTGCAGCGTTAGTAAACACAGATCTGATGTATTTTTTAGCGTCGCTCTCACTTACCGAGCCGCGGGAGCTTGTCGGGAGCGTGTCGGAATCTCAAAATGCAAATGGTCCAAATATTTCCCCGTGTGGAACTCCGGCGTCTGTGTTTGGAGCAGCGCTGGGCCGACGTCGACTCGCATCCATTCATCTGAGCCCCGTCCCGCTGCGTGCACGATATAGACTCATTTGAATTACAAAACGTGGAGCGGGAGTTCGCGTCGGAAATTTGTGCTCACAGCGAAGAGCGTAATTAGGACAAATTGCATCCTCTGCTCTCACACCAGCTCTTCATGTTCTGTTTCATTGCATCCATAAATCTCCTCTTTGCTTTTCCTCTGGGCACATGTTTCCCGAAAGAATCCTTCGAAACATGTTTATTCTCAGCTCGGACGTTTAAAGGGCCTATGACAGGGTTTTAGGATTTTCTAATTTTGACTTTATTTGGTGTATTAATAGCTCTTGTAAATATAAATAATAGTTTTACACCAATCAGGTTGTTGTTTGTGGAGAAAAGTTGAAAAATGTGTTGAAAATTACAGGAAGTAAACAAACTGATGACATCACACTGGGGGGAGACAAAGGTTATGCATAATTTACACAAAAGACGACTTTTCTGACCCTTTAAACATTGATTCAACAAAATAAAGGTGTTCACATGCATGTCTCTTTGTCAAATGAACACAATCTGTGACGTTAGATGAGTTTTGGCCCAATGTACAGTGTGGTTGCTATGGTAATTTCCTAGTGTGATGTCATACTTTACAACCAGGAAGTAAAATTAAAAGAATAGCTAAACTGGGGTAAAATATGTAAAGATTTTAGTAGAAACTGAAATAATTAAATGTGTAGTTCAATCTGTCAGAGGAACTTTGCCTCTGACAGGTTGAACTACACATTGAAAGAAAATGCAGGTAAGATAAATATATTCAAATTTCTACTAAAATCTTTACAAATTTAACTCCCAGTTTAGCTGTTTTTAAGGTTTTACATTTTACTCATGGTTGTAAAGTATGACATCACGCTAGGAAATTACCATAGCAACCACACTGTACATTGGGCCAAAATCCATCTAATGTCACAGTGTGTTCATTTGACAAAGAAAAACACATGTGAACACCTTTATTTTGCCGAATTAATGGTTAAAGGGTCAAAAAAGTAGTTTATTTGGTGTAAATTATGCATAACCTTTGTCTCCCCAGTGTGATGTCATCATTGTATTTACTTCCTGAAATTGTCAACAGATTTTTCAACTTTTCTCCACAAACAGCGACCCGATTGGTGTAAAACTATAATTTGTATTTACACAAAGTATTAACACACTGAATGAAGTCAAAATTAGAAAATCACAAAAACCCGTCTTACGCGCTTTAATGTGCTCCAGATTAGGCACAGGACGATATTGAAATTTTCTGTCACGGCCAAAATAATTGCGATTAACGGTAATATCACGATAGTTATTAAAATTACTGACAGTTTGAAAATGTGACACATAAAGACCTTACTTTCTCATATAAATAACTTCTGACATATCTGTGCTTTCTTATAAGTGAAAACAAAAACGATCTAGAAGAGAACATAAAGGGTAAGCTGCTTTTTTCTGCACAATCTGGTGACAAATTGGCGATTATCTTTTTTGGCGATTATTACTCAAAATGTAGAACAAATGATTATTGTCTTACCTTTTTATCACGATAAACGATATTATTATTTATTGTCCCATCCCTGCTCCAGACATGTTCTCGCTGGTCCAGTCGCGCGAAATCTCTTGTACGTCAACGAAAATATGTGCGGTGCAAATGTCCGAAGAGTTTAGTGTCGTTCACGAGATGTTCTTGTCACGTATCGATGGGAGACACTTTGAAATCGTGTTTTTTTAACTCCCAAATTATCCACTTAAATACCTGGTGACAGTGACATTTAAGTGGAATCTGTTGATCTGAAAAAGGTGATTATTTATACATAATCTGTGTTCTGTGTGATACTTTTAGGGACAGGCTGTGACAGAGTGTCGTATCGTGAGGCGTATTTTATCGTGAGGTTCTTGGCCACACAGCCCTGTTCCATTCCATCTCAGTTACACAATATATCTGCAAAATATCTCATGATAGTTTGATTTACTCAGTACGTCGCTCAGATTCGCTGTCCCTCCTCTACACCACATTCACTGTCTGCAAATGCTCTGTTCGGCTGCCACTCTTGCATCAGTCTGCCCCAGGACAGTTTGTTCTGAGGGCGACGGAATAATGCAACACATTGTAAAGTGAGTGCTTTGTTTACTCGGTTTGAGTTATGCATTTGCACAATACAAAATATCATAATTTATAGGTTTTAACAGGTGAATAATAATGATATTTTATTGACTTATTTCCCCAGACACTAACAGTCTTTGGCTCTCCGGTGTGTCATATTTTTCTATTAGTAATGTGGCATTTTGTGGCATTTTGTCTGAAGCTATCTGTAAATCTGTGTAATAACATTTGAGCCGAGCACTGGATGTTCCCTCACAGATAAACCACATTACTCTTCATTACTTTTCTATTTCCCAAATCCAATAAATCATACACAATATACACAAGAACACACACACACACACACACACACACTTTGGCCGCAGTGCACTTTTCGACCTCTTTCCCCTGCTGGTTCAGACTAATGTCCCCCGTCTCTGGGACCTGGAGATGTTCTGCTGGTGTGAAGGTCCTACTGACAGAGGAGGCGTTCAGGCCCTCAGGATACACTTGTGTCTGTAGGTCTGTGTGTTCCTCCTCCTCCCGGTAGATCTGCCCCAAAGGTCAGAGGACAGGACATCGACCTGTGGCCTGTGTCCTGGTGCCACGTGCTCTGATTTATCTATCCTTAATTAACCAGGTAAAAAACCCATTAAGATCTAAACCTCTTTTTCAAGGGGGGTCTGTGCAAAAGTAGAAAACTGCAGCACACAATTATAAAAAAAATATATTTACTCATTTACACTGAACAAGAGACATTTCAGACACTACATTTAAAGCACGCACAATTTCTGTAGGAATCTAAGTCTTTGGATTTTAAGAAAACCTCTCACTGACAGAGCCGTGTGCTTGAACATGTCATGGACAAACTATGACTAACAGACGTCCCATGAACACCACGTGAGGCCGTTCCTCCCTCCTCTGGTCACGTGTCATGACCGTGGCCCTCGAGGACGCTGAAGTCGTCCAGTAGAACAATGGCCTGCAGGACGTGACATCCCAGACCTGTCCCTGATCTGAGGGAGCAGAGTGAGACTCTAAACTAGAGAGAGGGTCAGGCCTCTCAAGGGCTGCTCCAGGACCCCCGCTGTGTGGAGGTGAGCTCCTTCCCCTGAGAGGTCCCTACAGTCCTCGGACACCTCGCACTTACAGCAGAACAGGTCCTCGTAGCCTGTTCCAGCTGAGCCTTGAGCTGGTGAGAAACAACTTCCACAGATTATATTTATATCAACCATAAACCAGTGCAAACAGTTGATCAGTTACAGCAGTGTTTTTCAACCTTTTTCTAGTTGCGGCACACTTTTTGGGTTTAAAAGAGACCACGGCACCACCTACAACAAAAACATGACCAAATCAGACCCTTTAGTTAATAACATATTGTATATAATGAGCCACATCATGTTTGTGCTACTGTTTGGTGCTTTAAATTTGCCAATAGTGGTGGTTTCGCGTTCTGTTTTGGTGCAGAAGTTGCTCAGGGAACTCCAAAAAGATAAATTAGTTATTTACATCCGCATTTCTGAACCTGTTAACTCAACTTTTTTCTTTTAACTTTTTTCAAGGCACACCTGGCAAAACTTCAAGGCGCGCTGGGTGAAAATCAAGGAGTCTTCGTCACTTTTAGTCGTGTCTTTGTCGTCTTTTAGTCACGTTTTGGTGCATTGAGTCGAATATGTTGTTCGTATTGGCGTGTTTTTGTCGCTTTCAAACACATTTTTGTCTATTTTGGTCACGCTTTTGTCGCTTGTTGCAGAACACGGCTAAACAACAAGTGTGTTTGAACAGACAGCTGCATTAAAAAGAGAAACAGTCAATCACGATGCAACGATTTCACAAAAATAGCAGATTGTGACAGGGACCAGCTCACGATTCGATCTGCCTAGTCCTTCGCCGTTTTAAACCGTGTGCAGATCAGGGTGTTGCGACGTCACCAAGTACAGCGTCCTGAATCCTTTAAACTTAAACACATTCCGGGCACAGAGCGAGCCGGGCAGCACAGATCCATCTCCTCCGCTCTGGACACACACGAGGTCGGGCCGCGGTGCGACTCGTTTAACGCACACACGCTGTAGAAAATCTGTTTCCTCAGATCCCAAAACCTCTGGGACCGAAGACCTCACCTGGATCGATGCGGCGAGGCCGAGCGCTCCCCGTACTGTCAGTTTATTTACAGCGTGCACGTGTGACCTTTGGAGCAGAGGAGCAGAGGTGAGCGCCGACAACAGAGAGAGGGAAGAGCGAAACGGACGAATGGACAGAGATCCGTTTATTTACATGCGCCCTTTGTATCGAGATGGAGCGCTGGGGACAAGCCCCTTCGGCGCTCCGTGTGTGATCGGACTGAGAAACGCTGAATGCTGTGGTGTGCGAGGGACGGGCAGCTGGAGTTATTGTGTATCTGGTTTGATTTTTGTTCAAATTGTCACAGTTTCTTACTTCGGACAGATTCCACATTAGGACTTTGTGATACGATGATAAATCGAATCGTGAGCTGGTCCCTGTGACAATCTGCTTTGAAATCGTCGTATCGTGATGCACTGTTTGTCTCTTTAACGCAGCCGTCTGTTCAAACACACTTGTTGTTTAGTCGTGTTCTGAAACAAGCGACTAAAGCGCGACTAAAATCGACAAAAATGTGTTCGAAAGCGACAAATACACGCCGATACAAACAACAAACTCGACTCAATGCACCAAAACGTGACTAAAAGACTCGACTAAAAGTGACAAAGACGCGTTTAAATACGACGAAAATATTCTCCTGTAATAATTAATGATTGTAATTGTTAACTGGACAAAGACAGAAACATTATTTAAACAAAATGTCAAAAAATATAAAATTAATAGACTATTTTTATTATTATTATTATTATTATTATTATTATTGTTATTATTATTATAGGCAATGGAAAACTACAAAGTGAACATGAATCATGATAAAATCAATCATAATCATTTTTTTGCCGTATCGCCCAGACCTGTTCCACACTCTTTAAAACACAAGAATTTGCTTCCTTAAAGGGCCTGTACCTGATTTTTACTGTTGTGAAACGGGAAAAACAGAACTAGACCATGTTTCTGATTTTTTGCATGTAATAAAGTAAAATCTGTGTTTTTCCAGCACAGATATAAAGCATCTATTCAAGTGAGGATGAGAACTTTTGCACATCTTCTATTTATAGAGCGCTTTATCCTACGAGAGAATCAGGAAGTGCGCTGTTAGCAATTTAAATTTTAAATTTAAATTTAAACCAAGAGTTAAGACTTGAACGCACGGTGAGGCCTCGTTCAGTTTCTACGGCCCTCATTTATGGAACAGTCGACCTGAGGAACTGAGGTCTGCTGCGAGTGTTCATATTTTTAAAAGTAAATTTAAAACATATCTTTTTAAATTAGCCTATAATTAAAACTTAAATATGAGTTAAATCACTTTTAGTCAGGTTCCTTTGTGTTATGTTTTTAATTTTTCCCTTATGTTTATTCACAACATCCTAATTTGTATTTCTATGAAAACAAAACAGCCATTGCACAAAAGGCTGTACCAACACAGAAGAGCTGCCTCCACGGGACCACAAAGTGCAGTCCATCTGCATCTAAAAGCTACAAATCACTCGTTTGAGGACAGTGAGGTGAAGATTTTGAGCAGAGAGAAGAACTGGTTTGAAAGAGGAGTAAAGGAGGCCATTTTTGTAAAAAGAGAAAATCCTTCCCTGAACAGGAATGGGGGCTTAAGATTTAATTTAGCCAAAATTTATGACAGCATCCTGACACCTTGGTCCAGATCAATAGACCAGTCAAATGCTAATGAGGCAATCAGTAGTGAGGAGGGAGCAACAGCCAGCTATCAAGATAACAATAGACCTTTAGACACAGGTGAAACTAGGTGAGGCCAACCATTAATCAAACAAGATAGACCTATTAATTAAATCCCAGGTGACAAACAAACAATCTTATAACAAAGACAGGAGTGCAGTGACTCCTCCCTGGGGGCTGGACTCCCACTACTTAGAGTAGCATATAAGGCCCAGGTTCCCAGACCAGCTCTCTGATTGACAATGACTTTTGGATAAAAGTCGAAACGTCTCGATCTTTAAACGGCGTCCGGATGACAACCTCTGAACCCCTTTCTACGATGGACCACACCTGGACGAATGAGGGTTTACATCGACGTATTTCTATGAATATTCTCACATTCTAATTTTTATGTTCTCTATAACCCTAAGGTTATTTTGTCTGTTGCTAATTGTTGTAAATGTGAAGCACTTTGAGCTACATTTTAAATGTATGAAAAGTGCTATACAAATAAAGTTTGATTGATTGATTGATTGATTAAAAATTTAAAAAATTTAATCTTTTCTCCACAAACTACTACTTGACTGTTGCAAAACTAGATTTTTATGCACAAAAAGTATTAATTCACCAAATAAAATCAAAATTAGAAAATTGTCAAAACCTGTCATGCACACTTAAACTTCTAAAACTTGAGAAGCCAAAGCACAGGTACAGGAACAGTTTCTGGAGCCTCACCTTCTGTAAAAATCACGCTGATGCAGATGAAACACGGGGGAAATCTGCTCTGCGCTCTTTGTGCCGTTTGTCCGCAGAGAGCAGCTCGCCCTCTCGCCCTGATGCCCCGACGCCCTGAACGGGAGCCAGACAAACGGCCGTATGTCTCCCCCGCCTCGTGGAGACCGGGCCGACGCCGTTTGGAGAAATGAGCAGAGATTGATCGCTTTTCACTGAATGGGAAGCGCAGATGGTTCGCTCGTACGTTTCACGCTTTGTCGAGATGCGTTTGGGGAGTTTGATGTTTTAATCTGCGCTCGGTGCCAGAGGTTCACAAACTTGACGACTTGGTGAAGGTAGAACTTTATTTGTGTGTTGGAAAGTTTGTCTTCATCCTGTAGAGACGCTGCAGGTGAACAGGAAAAAATATTAAATTTAAAGATATTACAGTATTTTCCGCACTATAAGGCGCACCTAAAAGCTTTCAATTTTCTCAAAAAACTGACAGTGCGCCTTATAATCCAGTGTGCTTTATATATGGATCAATACTGAGCTGCAACTACGCAACCACAGCCACTACTGAAGCTTCTATTCTATGTGCCTTATATATGAACAAAGTTTTCAAATAGGCCATTCATTGAAGGTGCGCCTTATAATCCGGTGCGCCTTATAGTGCGGAAAATACGGTAATTTTAAACTTCTCCAATAGTTTACTCACATAAAAGAAGAAAATATATATTAGAAGTTTTTCATTATGTCATGTTTTTGTGTGAAAAAAACGGCCAAAAATCCACATATTTGGGACATTTAAATCTGAAAAATGGACAGAACCAGGTTTAAATTTCTTGGTTCATTTTGTAACATATTGTAGTTTTTAAGTGAACTAGATTGGACTGAAAATTGTCTGAAAATAGTTTTAGAATTAGATATCAACAAATCCTTCTGTATGTTTTCTCAAAATCTTGTTGACTCCAGATTGTACAGTTTGATGAGTTTGGGAGATACTTTAAGGCTGATCTTTATGTCTCGAGGGAGAAAAATGCATTTGACAAAGACGCATTTAAATATGACAAACACAACTGAATGTGACAAAATTGTGTTTAAAATGTGAATTTGAACAGAATCCTATTATTAAATCATGAATCGCAAATCTAATCACAATCGCACTGGTCAGAAAAACACAGCCACAGCAACCAGACGCTCCACACAAGCCACCGGAGCCCGACGTGAAGGTCCACAAACACAGTGTTCAAGAGTCAGTTCTGAATTGGTTTCTTTTATTTATTTACTGCATGTCGACCAACTGGAAAACATTACTCAAATTATATTCATCTTATTCCTGAAGTTGTCGTACGCGCCGCCGTCTTGTTTCCGTTGCATTTTCGTCACTTTATTCTGTTTTTTTCCACGTTTTTGTCACTTTTAATTGCATTTTTGTCACATTTTTGTCTACTCGACTAAAAAGACGTTTTCAGGAAATCGTTGTGTTGTGACTTGTTGTTGCTCGTGTTCATTAAACATTTTACACAAATCAATCTACTTTATGTAACATTTTAGCGGTGAGACTTTTCCCTCGTTCGTCATTAGCTTTAACGGAGTTCTCGTCAAACGGAAGTGCGTTTACAACAAAAGTGCGAATCTGTGGCAAAAAAAACGGCAAAAGTGGGCGGGGCAGAATATCCCTGTGATGTCATCAAAAAGCGACACGCCATGAAAAATACAAACACAATTTACACACGACTGACACAACTTTTTGATACTTTAAAGTATCATTCAACAAAATAAAGTTGTTATTGGGTGTTATTATTTGTAAAATCATAACTATTGTGTCATTTATGTGGGTTTGGCCCTTGTTTTCAAAATAGTTGCTATGGTAACAGCTGTGGAATTACCTCTATGTCATATTTCCTGCCCATATCCAGCATTATAAACATCTATCTATCTATCTATATACCTGGGCTGTGTCCCACCAAAGTGGGGTAGCCTAGACAGGGCACACACCCTCACTCCCCCCCAAACCCTCCTTCCGTGACCCCCCTCCCCCGTCTGCACCAGTGCCCCCTCCGCATCACCATCACAACTTTTTTCATTTTTATTTTCTTTTTCTTTTTTTTTATGTTCACACCTCTGCCAAGGAGGCCAAGCCCACACTGGCGTCCGCCCGCCCCCCATCCATGCACTGGATTTGATCAGGCAGCCAGCGCACCCGAGCGGAAAACCCCCAGGACTCGCCCCAGGTGCCACAAAGACAATGAACCGGCCAGACCCAGAGTGCAAACCGGACCACCACCAGCACCCAGGAAATTCTCCAGAGGACCCCACAGGGACAGCCGCCGCACCCAGAGAGGGACAACGAGCACCCAGACACACCTCCCGTCCATCACCATCACCGCTGTCGCCCCACTTCAAATCCAACACCAATTGCACAGACGCTTTAAACATTATTATTGTTGATTTAAACATTATTATTGTTGATGATGGTTTAAACATTTTTCTCCCCCCTCTCCGAACATTTTCTTTCATATCCTATGCTGCCCTATATTGTGTGTAATGTGTAAGCTATAATAGTGTCTAAAAGCATTAAAAGAAGGAGGACAATTGTCCTGCAAGCCTAAGTGTAGGTATTCAGCTTGCCCTAACTAAGAAATGATGCATTAAAACAATCTTAAAACATTGGGAGAGGGTCCAGGTTCAGATTATTTCCAATCATCCCACAACAACAACAGTAACAGTAATAACTAAAAGTGCACCTAGATAACGTCGCCCCCCTCCAGGCGCCTCCGTCCACCATACAAAACCCCAGAGAACCCCGGATCCAGATGGCCATCCGGACCACACCCCTAAGCACCAGCCAGCCACTCCCTCGGCATCCCGAAACCAGACCCGGCGACACCACCCAAGCCCGCCAGCAATCCCCCAAACAACCCAGCACTCAGATGGACTCACGGACCAACGCCAGCACCAACCCAACGTCCCAGGAGAGGCCACACCAAATAATATTATTTCTAAAGTTTAGCTGTGATGATGTTGGGGAAAGGGCACCTTGATTTAAGGTTTAAGGACTGATTTAAACCACACCACACTGCACCAGGGTCAGCGGCACAGCCCAGTGTGGGCACTTCCACAGCAGGGCCTCAGCCAAAGCTGGTTTACCCCTGCCGCTTCATACCAAGACCAGTCCTCTACCACACCCAGCCATTCATTCATACACAAACTCTCTCCATCCATCCCTGTCCTGAGCAGCCTCTCTCCCTTGCACCACAGTCATCCCTCTTGCATTCAACGCTCTTCTTACACCCTCTGTCCATCCCATTCGCGGTCTTCCTCTCATTCTCACTCCACTCACTCACCATTATAAACATGATTCACTTTATTCCTGAAGTTGTTGTGGGCGCTGCCGTCTTGTTTCCGTTGCAGTTTACACGGAGCAGACGAGCTCAACAGAAAATAAGTTCTACTCGACTAAAAAGCCGTTTTCAGGAAATCGTTGCGTTGTGACTTGTTGTTGCTCGTGTTCATTAAACATTTTACACAAATCAATCTACTTTATGTAACATTTTAGCGGTGAGACTTTTCCCTCGTTCGTCATTAGCTTTAACGGAGTTCTCGTCAAACGGAAGTGCGTTTACAACAAAAGTGCAAAAAACGGCAAAAGTGGGCGGGGCAGAATAAGGTCAATATAACATTGTGATAAATTGTCCATGAACAGGTGCAGCTCAAGCTTCTCTATACTTCATCTCTTAAACCAAAACTGCAGCATGGACTGGACCAAAAGAAAACGTTCCATTTTTTTTCTGTCATGTGTCTTTCTATTTTCATCCCGTTGAAAGTGCGGATCGCTGTAGAGCTTTGCAGCAGCTGTTCTATTGTTTAACTCCTTTACTCGACAAACAAAGCTCCCTCAGCGGAGGTTTGTGTTCAAAGTAATGTTCGCTGTAGATAATATCCACTGACGAACCACTGAGGGACTCTGTGTGATTATGTAATTCAGCTTTTAAAAATGAACTTTCAAGACTCTCCAGCACTAGAAACAAACTAGCACTCACTACATGTGCCTGGATTTGTTTTAGTTTCCTTTGGTAATTAGTTTAATGTTGATCTGCACAATATTTAGCTCCTGTTATTTTCAATCTACAGCTGCACTTCGCGATAAAAAGATGATCTGAACAATATACACACCAAACTGTACAAACTGGACTCAACAAGATTTTTACGAAACGTACAGAAGGATTTTTAAATATCTAATTTTAAAACTGATTTATTGACGTTTTAAGTAAAAAAAAAAGGCGAAATTTGATATTTTTAAGGGCAAATTTCTGTCCAATCTAGTTTACTTAAAAACTAAATAAGAAATCCAAAATCAACTCTTTTTGTATCTAATATGTTACAAAATTAACAAAGAAATTTAAACCATTGTCCATTTTTCAGTTTTAAATGTCCCAAATATGTGGATTTTTGGCTGTTTTTACACATAAAATGCCTTATTTCTACATAAAAACATGACAACTTTTCTCCACAAACAGTGACCTGATTGGTGTAAAATTACAATTTATATTTACAAGAGGTATTAATACACTGAATAAAGCCAAAATTAGAAAATCATAAAAACCCGTCATACGCCCTTTAAAGGGGCTGTACCTGATTTTTACTGTTTTGAAATGTGAAAAACAGAGCTAGTTGATGTTAAAGTCTTTACATCAGTCATGTGTCTCTCACTTTCATAATACAGTCCCAGCATCATAAATATTCACCTCCATGAGTTTAAAAACACATCATATATTGTCAAAATGAAATTTGATATTTCTAAGGACAAATTTCTGTCCAATCTAGTTTACTCAAAAACTAAATAAGAAATCCAAAAGGCCCTCTGTACATTTTTCTAAATAACTAATATGTTACAGAAATCAAACCTGGTTTTTCTATTTTTTCAGTTTTAAATGTCCCAAACATGTGTATTTTTGGCCGTTTTTACACATAAAAGGCCTTATTACTACATGAAAACATGACATAATGAAAAAAAAAAAATTCTCTTACATTCCTGTGAGTGAACTACAGGAGAATCAATCAGAATTCAAACTGATATCTTTAAATTTAATTTTTTCCTATTCACCTGCAGCGTCTCACCTTAAAGGAGCTGTACCTGATTTTTATTGTTTTGAAACATGAAAACAATGCAGTCCCAGCTTCATAAATATTCACCTCCATGAGTTTAAAAACACGTCATATATTGTCAAAATGTTTTACAGTTACGTCTGAGGTCCTCGGTTCAGCTCGTGTCTGAATCGCGCTCTACAATCACATTCGTCTTGCCAATTTTCCATGCTGGCTTTCCTAATTAGCCGCACACCCTTTAACATTCCCCGGTTATTCACTGCTTAATTCAAACCCGAGTTAGTCCTCATTCCGTCTCGTTTCGTCGCACAGAAGCAGATGGCGCAGGAGTGACTGATACTTGTGCTGCCGGTTTGTCTGGGCGAATCCGTCAAACCAAAAGAGTCGTTTACGGCCCCGCGCTAACGTGAACAGGCCGCGATTATACGCCTAATTACTGTAAACATATGTGGCCGCGCCGGTCAGACTTAACGCAATTAAAGTCGGCGATGCGTTTCCATAATCACAACACGCTGTAATCGACGAGAGGTGAAGAGGAGACGGGGGTCAGGCGGGGGTTTTATCGGCGTTGTGGGCCGGTTTTCTGACGTGCGTTTACCTCCAAAGTGTCTGTTTCCAAATTAAAGCGGTCCCCCGTCTGTAATTACCGTGGAAACATCTCCTCGCCGCGTTCGTGAAAGGATAGTGTGTGTAATTGCGGCGTTCTGCTCCTGAAATATGGCACCGGCGAACGGGAAAACGACGTCAGAGGCGGAGTCTGGCGGAGGCTAAATTTGAAACAATAAGCGCAGTGTTAAAAAAAGATCTGATTGGAGTCGGAGAGATGTGCTAAACAAAAGATCTGAGAACAATGTAGTGTGTGTGAAGTCGCTGGTTCATAGACACTGCAAAAATGAATGTCTAGATGAGTTCAAACGTCTTGATTGTAGGATATTAATCTGAATTTCAGACGTTTTGACTTTTTAAGATCAGTGGAGATTATGTATTTGATGGAACTAGATTATTTGACTTGTTTCAAACCATTTTTGACTTGTTTCAACACATTATTTCTTATTTCAGTCCAAATTATCTTCCTGCAGCAAGAAATGTAAATCTGTAAAGTTTAAAATGGCTTGAATTGATCATTTTGATCTGGATTTGAGAAGTTTTGACTCGATGAGATTTAATTGCTGATGTGATGCAGAATATTTCACTGGTTTCAAAGTATTTCTGGCTGATAATGATAATAATTTAACTTAAAATAAGAAAACACATTTGTCAGTGGGACAAGTAAAATGATCTTAACCCAGTGACAGATAATTTGGACTGAAATAAGAAATAATGTGTTGAAACAAGTCAGAAATGGTTTGAAACGAGTCAAATAATCTAGTTCCATCAAATAAAAAGTCTTAACTCATCTTAACGAGTCAAAACGTCTGAAATTCAGATTAATATCCTGAGATCAAGACGTTTGAACTCAGCTAGAAATTATTTTTTTTTTGCAAAAGATGAACTTCTAGATGAGTTCAAATGTCTTTCTTTTAGGATATTAATCTGAATTTCAGACGTTTTGACTTTTTAAGATCAGTGGAGATTATGTATTTGATGGAACTAGATTATTTTATTTTTTTCAAACCGTTTCTGACTTGTTTCAATACATTATTTCCCATTATTTTCCCATTGAAATCAGAAATAATGTGTTGAAACAAGTCAGAAATGGTTTGAAACGAGTCAAATAATCTAGTTCCATCAAATAAAAAGTCTGAACTCATCTTAACGAGTCAAAACGTCTGAAATTCAGATTAATATCCTGAAATCAAGACGTTTTAACTCATCTATAAATTATTTTTTGGCAGTGTGTAGTGTCTGTGAAGTCGCTGGTTCATATAGACCAGTGTTTTTCAACCTTTTTTTTTTTGGTTGAAAAGTTTCCGTAGCACATTACCTTCTAAAATATTACCAAATCACATTTATTAGGAATAAAAAGCATCAAATATTGTCCCTAAGCCTGGGCGATACAGCAAAAAATGATTATCACGATTTTCCTGGGGCCAGACCACAATTTCGATTTTATCACGATTCATGTTCAGTTTTCCATTGCCTTTAATAATAATACTAATGGTTTATTCATTTTATAATTTTTGACATTTTGTTTGAATAATGTTCCTGTCTTTGTCCAGTTAACAATTACGATCATTAATTGTTACAGCAGAATATTTTTTTCGTCGTATTTAAACGCGTCTTTGTCACTTTTAGTCGTGTCTTTGTCGTCTTTCAGTCACGTTTTGGTGCATCGAGTCGAATCTGTTGTTCGTATCGGTGTGTTTTTGTCGCTTTCGAACACATTTTTGTCGATTTTGGTCGCGCTTTTGTCGCTTGTTTCAGAACACGACTGAACAACAAGTGTGTTTGAACAGACGGCTGCATTAAAGAGAGAAACAGTGGATCACGATACGACTATTTCACAAAAACAGCAGATTGTGACAGGAACCAGCTCAACATTCGATTCGATAACTGTCCCTACCACTTGTTCTGTTTTGTTTTTATTTGACAAAGCTGACTGTTATGCTTTTTTTTTGGATCAGACGTTTGTCCAAGACACTTTTAAGTATTAATATATTTAATTAAATCCATCTCTTAACTCAAATTGTATTTTTTTAGGGCTGTTAAAGTTAACGCGTTCACTCATGCGATTAAAAATGACGCATAAACCTGCTCTTGAGTGCCTTAAATTTGTCATCAAATGTTTTGGAACAAAAAAAAAGTTTCTTATTCATCCAATGACTTTTTTAAATCATTCTTGTATGAAATGACACTTACTTAGTGCATCCAGCCAGCAGATGGCGCTAGTGCAATATACAGTCTATTGAAGTTAGCGCTGAAAAGAAGTTATGAAGCGGATTTTGCAGTTTAGAGGCAGAAACGCTCAGAATGAGTTTAACGATGATTTAAGGACTAAAAACAGTGGAAGATTCTCGGAATAATGACGTAGATGATCTGAAAATACGCCCTGGATAGAAGGAGTTCAGCAGGAAGTGTGTTTGACGCTGTATTTATATAATGTATTCAAATCTGTCAAATCACTTTCTAGCTCCCGCAACCAAATTGACACACCGTTAATATCCACATGCGTTGATTTTTGGGCTTTAGGACAGCTGGGCTATAGAGGCAGAAACGCTCAGAACGAGTTTAGCGATGATTTAAGGACTTAAACAGCGGAAGATTCTCTGATAAATGACGTACATCAGGTATGCCCAAACTAAGGCCCCGGGGCTAAATGTGGCCCTCAGACCAATTTTTCTTGGCCCTAAGGCTCCCTTGTGAATTGGCCCACATTGTCCTGATAAGTACCTTTCACAGTAAATTTCACATTTTCTACAATTCTAAGCTAAATAACTAACATTTTGGTGCCACACAGACCTGATGTTAAGGCACTGAGACTGAATGTAGATGTGGTGGTGCTTAAAACATCAGATAAATGCAGCTTTTTTGAACGTTTCACGATTGAATTGTGGCCCTCCGCTTGGTCTATATTTCAATAGGCGGCCTTCGATGGGAAAAGTTTGGACACTCCTGACGTAGATGATCCGAAAATAAGTCTAAAAATCCCGGAAGTTCAGCAGGAAGTGTGTTTGACGCTCGGAGGGAGAGGATTTTCTAATAAACATTCCTCAAAACAGCGCGAATGCAGCTAAATGCAACTCCAGGTGTGTTTCTGATGACGGAACATTGTTAGAACAGGATTTAAAGCTAAAAAAAAAAGTAACTGTAGCTCCTTTAACCTTTGCCAAACACCTGAAGCCTCATGAATCAGTTTAGTTACAGCCTGTGTTGACATTGGCCTCGCTGTACAGAAATGTTAGCGTCAGTTGTTTAGATTCCGTTCCTTGATGCCGTCTGTTTTGTATCACACAGATGCAGGTGTCGCTTTACGCTCGGAGAACACGTTAAAATGTGGTTTGCGCCGGTGTTTGCGTCGCGGCGTTATCACAGACGCACAGAGCGCCGATGGAGTCTGCTCTTTAGTGTTTGTCTGTGAGATAAGCCGGCGCACGCTCTTAGCCTGATTCGCTCTGTCTCCGGAGCGCCATGTTCAAACGCCGCCGTCAGTGTTTGTTCTGCTGGTCCCTGACACGCTCGGGCTCCGGCGAATCAGGACTGAGAGCTGTGAGTGTCACGGCCAGGTTCACAGTGGATCAGAGGGAGGGGGGGGGGGAAGGGAAAGAGAGAGAGAGGGGGGGGGAGAAGAGAGGTGGAGAGAGAGGGAAAGAGAGAGAGAGGGGGGGAGAGAAGAGAGGTGGAGAGAGAGGGAAAGAGAGAGAGAGAGACAGGAGGAGAGAAGAGAGGGGAGAGGTGGAGAGAGAGGGAAGAGAGGGGAGAGGTGGATAGAGAGGGAAAGAGAGATAGAGGGGAGAGAAGAGAGGGAAAAATGAGAGAGAGGAGGAGAAAGAGAGAGGGAGAGAAAAGGGAGTGACGGGAGCGAAGAAATGGGAGAGAGAGAGAGAGGGGGAAAGAGAGATAGGAGAGAAGAGAGGGAAACTTGAGAGAGGGAGGGGGAGGGGGGGAAGAGAAGATGGGGAGAGAGGGGGGAGAGAGAGAAGGGGAGAAGAGAAGAGAGGGGAAAATGAGAGAGGAGAAAGAGAGGGGGAGGGAGAGAGAGAGAGGGGAAAATGAGAGAAGGGGGAGGAGAAGTGAGGGGAGAGAGAGAGGGGGGAGAGGTGGAAAGAGAGGGAAAGAGAGATAGAGAGGAGAGAAGAGAGGGAAAAATGAAAGAGGGGGGAAAGAAGAGAGGGGAGAGAAGAGAGGGAAAAATGAAAGGGGGGAGAAAGAGAGAGAGAGGGGGGAGAGAGAAAGAGAGGGGAGAGAGAGAAAAAAGGGAGAGACGGGAGGAGAGGGGAGAGGTGGAGAGAGAGGGAAAGGGAGATAGAGAGGAGAGAAGAGAGGGAAAAATGAGAGGGGGGAGAGAGGGGGAGAACGATAGAGAGAGGGGGACGGAGGGGTGAGGCAGAGGCAGGAGAGAAGAGAAGAAAGGGGAGAGAGAGGGAGGAGAGAAGAGGGGGGTAGAAGGAGAGGGGTGAGAGAGGGAAAATGACAGAGAGGGGAGAGAGAAGAGAGGGGAGAAGTGGATAGAGAGGGAAAGAGAGATAAAGGGGAGAGAAGAGAGGGAAAAATGAGAGAGGGGAGAGAGGGGGGGAGAGGGGGAGAAAGACAGAGAGGGGAGAGAGAGAGGAAAAGAGAGAGAGAGGGGAGAAAGAGGGGTGGAAGGAGAGGGAGAAGAGAGGGGAGAGAGAGGGAGGACAGAAGAGAAGAAAGAGAGAAAAATGAGAGAGGGGAAGAGTGAGAGAGAAAAGGGAGAGACGGGAGCAAAGAAATGGGAGAGTGAGAGAGGGGGGAGAAAGAGAGAGGGGTGACAAGAGGGGAAGAGAGTGGGAGCAAGAGAGAGAAGAGACGGGAGAGATGGAAGAGGTGGAGAGAGAGATAGAGAGGAGAGAAGAGAGGGGGAAATGAGTTAGGTGAGAGAGAGGGGGGAGAGGGCAAAGAGAGGTATTAGAGGGATAGACAGAGAGGGGAGACAGGAGAGAGAGGAGGGAAAAGGGAAATAGAGGGAGAATTGGGGTAAAGGGAAGAGAGGAGAGGGAGGGACAGAGAGGGGAGTAAAAGGAAGAGATGGGGTAGAGAGAAAGAGGGAAGGAGAGGGAGAGACCGAGGGAAGAGAATAGAGAGGGGAAAGAGTGAGGAGGAGAGAAAGGAAAGAGAGAGGGGAGAAAAGAGAGATAGCAACAGAGAGAGGGGAGAGGGGAAAAAGAGAAAAGAAAGGGAGAGGGTGAGAAAAGAAAAATAAGGAGAGGGAAAAGAGAGGGGAGGAAAGAGAGAAGACAGAGGGGGGAGGAGAAGAGGAAGAGGGGACGCAGAGAGAGAAAAGAGAGAGTAACCTTGGTCAGTGTGAAAAGGACAGAAGTGTCTTTGGGCTCGTGTGAGTCTGGACTCTTCTTGTATTTATTTATTTAGGATCAGTTTGCCTTCGGACCAGAGGGCGACCGCTTCAGATCTCCTCTACACCAAATAAATGAAACATGATTAAGTCTTTTTCTTTGATCAGGATTATATTTTCTTCATGGCTCAATCTCACTTTCAAGAGAATCTTTTTATCAGTTTCATTTCACACCAATCATCTTTTTATTTATTTATTTTTTACAATCTGAGCATCTCAACTGTCTCTGTTCAGTTTTTAAATTTGTTTTTTGTGAACTGTGTGGAAAAAGTCATCTCGCTTTGTCAAACATCAGAAACAGATAAAAGTGCTGACAACAGTCTTATCTGGCAACATCCTGCGGCGGCCATTTTGACACGGATCACGTGACCTTTTTAAATGTTTCCACTTTCTGTTCTGTAAACTTTGTCAAATGTCTGCTGGGAGCATACAACTATAATAAAACCTGGAAGATGAACCCAAAATGGCGCCCTGTTTATCTCTATGGAGTGAGCTCATTGGCGCATGACCCCAAAAAAGTTTCTTACTTCCGCATTTACTTCCTGATACGGAGGCGGCCATCTTTGCTTTACTTCCTGATACGGAGGCGGCCATCTTTGCTTTAGGGCACCATGTGACGAAAACCCATGATGCTTTGAGCGACGTGAACGACCAGCAGCTGCAGGTCTTTGTGTTAACGTTAGCTTGTGTGATTGTAATTGTGTTCTTCATGTTAGACACACGTGAAGCGTCTGAAATGAAATAAAATACAACTTACAGGTGTCTCTAGTCGAGCCTTTTCCACGAGCTTCTGTTTGTATCGTCCGACGCTCGTTCATGTGACTCGCACATGTTTGTGTGACGTCACTTCATATAAAAACGGTAATTTTGGCGATTTTAGAAACGGTAGAAAAGAACATTTCCTTCTATTTTATTTAAATACAGATAATAATTCAGTTCTGTCTGTGATTATAATGTGCAATTATAGAAAAAGGCTGGGCCCAAGAGGCTGCAGTACCTCACACGGCCACTAATCTATCTGGGACACGGACAGAGGGGCGTGGCTTATCCAGTTCATTTAATACATCCATGGCTGGGAGTCATTTTCTCGTCTTTGTTCTACATTTTTATCTTCATTAATCCTTAACTAATCACAGAAAAAACAACACTTTTCCTCGACAGGAGCAAACATGCAGCAGCTTTTTGTCAACGATTCCTCCAAAACCTGCGTTTTTAGTGGACAACGTGAAAAGTGCAGCATTTTAAACCCAAAATATGTCGAGTTTGTGATGTTTCTGGAAAGTTTTAAATCCAGTAAATCTTCAGCTGCAGAAACAGAAGGTGAGTGTATGCATTTTAAGAAGAATTACATGGAAAGTTTTAGAAATGAGACGTGAAACCTGACTTTTTGTGGCGTCATCTCCTTTTTTTTTTATCCAATGTAACTTTATTTGTACAAGTAATACATTTCTTAGATCGTTATAGAACAGTTTAATGCCACAAATTAGAGACAAACAAGACTCTTCACCACAAAAACATGTCAATATGAAGGTTCTGAAGGCAAGTTAAAGTGTAAATATATTGTTTTTTCACCTGGTTTTAGCTCATGAAAAGACTTAATTTTGGTTTTATTTTCTGCCTGTGATACTGCACAGCAAAAAATGTAAATCTGTAAAGTTTAAAATGGCTTGAATTGATCATTTTTATCTGGATTTGAGAAGTTTGGACTCGATGAGATTTAATTGCTGATGTGATGCAGAATATTTCATGGTTTCAAAGTATTTCTGGCTGATGATGATAATAATTTAACTTAAAATAAGAAAACACATTTGTCAGTGGGACAAGTAAAATGATCTTAACCCAGTGACAGATAATTTGGACTGAAATAAGAAATAATGTGTTGAAACAAGTCAGAAATGGTTTGAAACAAGTCAAATAATCTAGTTCCATCAAATAAAAAGTCTTAACTCATCTTAACGAGTCAAAACGTCTGAAATTCAGATTAATATCCTCAAATCAAGATGTTTTAACTCATCTAGAAATTCAGTTTTTGCAGTGTGATATTGAATGAGTAGTTTATTAACCTAATTCATTCACATTAAAGACACAAACAGTCAATCACGACACGACGATTTCACAAAAACAGCAGAAGTATTTTGATGATTTCAGATGTTTTGGTGCATTGAGTCGCAGCGTTTTTGTCGCTTTTGAACCCATTTTTATGACTTTTGGTCGCGCTTTTGTGGCTTGTTTCAGAACATGTTTGTACAAATTCAAACTACAGTGTGAGCAGTTTTTATTCAAATCAAAGCAAGACATTTTGTTGTTTGTGGAAGAAATTATTGCACTTCAAAGATTGCAGCCTTTGTGATTTGCGATTTTTGTGTGTGTGTGGATTTGGTTTAATTGTGCAGCTCTGGCCTTTAAGAGGTAAATAAAGTCATCTGCTCAGAGGCTTCAGAGGCTAAACAACAGGAGAAAAAGTGTGTTTGAACAGACAGCTGTAATTAAAGACACAAACAGTCAATCAAGATAACATTTCACTAAAACAGCAGATTGTCACAGGGACCAGCTCATGATTCCATTTTAATCAACTAATTGCCTAGCCCTACTTTTAGTTGTGTTTTTGTCGCTTTTAGATGCGTTTTAGTCACTTTTAGTCGAGTTTTTGTCACTTTTTAGTCACGTCTTTGTCGTTTTTAGTTGTGTTTTAGTCATGTTTTTGTTGCGTATAGTCACGTTTTGGTGCTTTGTGTCGCACTTGTTGATTTTTGTCCTGTTTTTGTCGCTTTTGAACACAATTTTATCACTTTTGGTCACGCTTTTGTCGCTTGTTTCAGAACAGTTTGTAGAAATACAAACTACAGTGTGAGCAGTTTTTATTCAAATCAAAGCAACACATTTTGTTGTTTGTCGAAGAAATTATTGCACTTCAAACATTGCAGCCTTTGCGAGTCATCTGCTCAGAGGCTTCAGAGGCTAAACATCAGGAGAAAAAGTGTGTTTGAACAGACAGCTGCATTAAAGACACAAACACGTTTTCACAAAAACAGCAGCAACATTCCATTTTTATCGCCGTATCGCTCAGACCTATTTTTATTTAGCATATTCTTAGCTACTGCGCGTCGTGCTCGTCTGGCTTTACAACAAACTATAAAATAATACGAACAAGAACAACGTTTCCAGCTCCTTTTCTTTAGATCCGACTCATTTATTCCACACGTTATTGTTGTTTGGACTCTCTCTCTCTCCGTCCTCTGCTTCTCTCTCTTTTCTGTCACATCTCTCTTCTTCTTCTCCTCCTTTTTCTCGCTCGCCGCCCGGGGCCAGTGCATTAGCCGTCTGTGTTCCACTAAAAGGTTCAGAGGTGCAGGGGAAATGAAACAAGACTCAAACTTCGGGGTCCGTTCCGTCTGATAACGGCACAAAGAGAGCGGCGCGACGCGGAGCGAGCGGCGGATAATGGAGAGCTCACTTTGTGTTTTATGCATTGTTGCTTTAATCCTTTGTTCATCAGGAGACTTTGATCATCACAGAGAGATAGAGCCAGAAAACAGCGGGAAAGAAAGAGATGGAAAGTGCTAAAATGCTGATAAGGGGCTTCAGAAGTTGTGTTTTATTGTTGTTTCGGTGCTAAATCTCAGCGCAAACGGTTTTGGGGGATAAAAAGGTAGAGTCTGACACAGTTTCCAGTCCTTTTGACCAGTTTGGATTCACGTTTCATTCAGATTTAAATAAAGATAGATAATAAAGATTTTTGGGGGGTGCACGGTGGCAGAGCGGCTAGAGCTTCTGCCTCTCAATAAGGAGATCGTGGGTTCGATTCCCGGACCAGCCCAACATCACACGATCTCTCTGGGTGGAGTCTGCATGTCCTCCCCGTGTTACCGTGGGTTCTCTCCAGGTTCTCCGGCTCCTCCCACCGTCCAAAGACATGACTGTGGAGGTTAATTGAGAACTCTAAATTGTCCCTAGTGTATGAATGTGAGAGTGAATGGTTGTCTGTCCTTGTCTGTCTCTCTGTGTTTGCTGTGATGAGTTGTCCACTGTCCAGGGTGTACCCCGCCTAAGGCCCAAAGTCACTGGGATAGGCTCCAGTCACCCGCGACCCCTAACGGGAATAAGCGGTAGAAAATGAATGACTATTTTATCTTTATTTATAATTTTATGTCCCATTAAAACCGGTTCAAATCAATTATGCTAATATGGTTTTACAAATAATTACATCAGAAATTAAAGGTCTCATATTTTGCAAAACTGATAACTTTTCTCTTTTAAGATGAGACACTACAGGAAAAACTTTTGGTCAGTTTTCTCTCTCACATATCGTCTTTCATGTGGAAACAACAATCGTGTCCAATCTGCTCCTAAAGATGTTTTATTCTTCCATTGAATCCACTTCATCCATAGATTTCTCTGGGACATTGTAACTTCAAAGGACGTTTTCTTAAAATGCATTTTTGTCCCTCGAGACATAAAGATCAGCCTTAAAGTAGATCCTACTCCAAACTGTAAAAAAAAATTAGGCAAAATTTGAATTTTTAGGACAATTTTCTGTCAAATCTAGTTAACTTGGAAAAATACGTAAGAAATCCAAAATCCTTTTCACAAATAATGTAAAAATATGTTACACAATGAACCAAGAAATTTAAACCTGTCCCAAATGTGTGTATTTTTGGTCATTTTTCCACATAAAATGTCTTATTTCTACATGAAAACATGACATGATGAAAAACATGTTTTTTCTTACATTTATGTGAGTAAACTACAGGAGAAGTTTCACATTGATATCTTTTAAATTTCAGAGTTTTTCCTGTTCACCTGCAGCGTCTCACCTGAGCCAGTATCTTCACCAAAATCAAATTCAGAAAACAAACCAAGCAAAAACAGTTCCAACAAATCAATTATTTTCATTAGTGGAAAAATTTGACAAATGTTATAAACTCTGCACTTTTTACAAATCAGTTAAAATAAAATGTCAATTTCCGTTTTTTAAATCCTTGAAACCCTATCTGAATTGTTGAATTGTTGCTTAATGTGAAATTAGCTTCAACAGTCGATCTGAGGTGAAACCTTTTTTTTTCCACTTTTGAATTTGAGGAGCTGAAAATCGATGCGTCATTGAACGAGTAAAAGATGAATTTCACTTTTGAAACTGAGAAAAACCCGTTGAAAATGTTCTCTGTTCATGATAAAAACAAAGTCGTGTTTTCTTCAGGGTTAAAAATCCATTCAATTTGCCAGTTTTTCAAAATAAAAATGATGAAACAAACCTTCTTCCATAAAATAATCTCTGCTTTTTAACTGATCCAAAAAACCAGACCAGTTTGATTTTTGGTTTTGTTGTGATTCCATCCTCGCTCGCTTTAATCCAGTTTAGATCTTTCTATTTTCTGTGAAGGGACGTTGAATCTTTCTTATTCAATCTAAACATTTTCATTCTTCTTTCATTTTTCAGTTTATTGCAAATGAAAATATCCCTCAATTTGAAAAGTCAAAGTCAGTAAAAGTTTCTCAAAGTCTAAACAGTTCTGAAATGTTTCATGGTTTGGATGTTTTTTAATCAAAGTTATTGTTAAATCATCTCGCAAAAGCTATTTAGATAAACATAATCCCATGCAGAGTTATTATACAAAATAAAGATATTAACGTGTCCAATCTGCTCCTAAAGATGTTTTATTCTTCCATTGAATCCACTTCATCCATAGATTTCTCTGGGACATTGTAACTTCAAAGGACGTTTTCTTAAAATGCATTTTTGTCCCTCGAGACATAAAGATCAGCCTTAAAGTAGATCCTACACCAAACTGTACAATCTGGACTCAACAAGATTTAGACCAAATGACACAAGGATTTTTTAATATTTAATTCTAAAACTGATTTATTGAAGTTTTACGTAAAAAAAATGAGGCAAAATCTGAATTTTTAGGACAATTTTCAGTCCAGTCTAGTTTACTTAAAAACTAAATAAGAAATCCATAATCCCTTCTGTACATTTTTATAACTAATATTTTACAAAATGAACCAAGGAATTTAAACCTGGTTCTGTCAATTTTTCAGATTTAAATGTCCCAAATATGTGGATTTTTGGCCGTTTTTCCAAATGAAAACATGACATGATGGAAAACTTGTAATACATTTTTTTCTTACATTTATGTGAGTAAACTACAGGAGAAGTTTACAATTGATATCTGTAAATTTAAGATTTTTTCCACTGCAGCGTCTCACCTCAAAATCCCATTTGTTACAATTTGAGTTCATAAATATTCAGCCACAATAATCATGACCAAAGCTGCCACAGAGTCTCCAAACACGACGGCAGATTGTTCTCCTGTGGGTTTGGTCTAATCCTCCAGACTGTGGGCGTGGTCTGTGAGGGACGGTGGGAGGGGCTTCTGTCAATCTGCCCCAGGACAGCTGTGGCTATTGTAACCCAGTGTTAAAAACGGGTAAAAACAACATGAATATTGTTGATGTAATCCCTCATTCGTCCAGGTGTGGTCCATCGTAGAAAGGGTTTCAGAGGTTGTCATCCGGATGCCGTTTAAAGATCGAGACGTTTCGACTTTTATCCAAAAGTCATTGTCAATCAGAGAGCTGGTCTGGGAACTCGGGCTTATATGCTACTCTGAGTACTGGGAGTCCTGCCCCCAGGGAGGAGTCCTGCCCCCAGGGAGGAGTCACTGAAACCTGTCTTTGTTTGGAAAATTGTTTGTTTGTCACCTGAGACTTGATAATTGGTCTATCTTGTTTGATTAATGGTTGGCCTCACCTAGTTTCACCTGTGTCTAAAGGTCTATTGTCCCCTATTAGGGGAAACCAAACAGCCATTGCACAAAAGGCTGTACCAACACAGAAGAGCGGCCTCCACAGGACCGCAGAGTGCAGTCCATCTGCACCTAAAAGCTACAAATCACTCGTTTGAGGACAGTGAGGTGAAGATATTGAGCAGAGAGAAGAACTGGTTTGAAAGAGGAGTAAAGGAGGCCATTTTTGTAAAAAGAGAAAATCCTTCTCTAAACAGGAATGGGGGCTTAAGATTTAATTTAGCCAAAATTTATGACAGCATCCTAACACCTTGGTCCAGTCAAATGCTAATGAGGTAATCAGCAGTGAGGAGGGAGCAACAGCCAGCTATCAAGATAACAATAGACCTTTAGCCACAGGTGAAACTAGGTGAGGCCAACCATTAATCAAACAAGATAGACCAATTAATCAAATCCCAGGTGACAAACAAACAATTTTCTAACAAAGACAGGTTTCAGTGACTCCTCCCTGTGGGCAGGACTCTCACTACTTAGCGGAGCACATAAGCCCAAGTTCCCAGACCAGCTCTGATTGACAATGACTTTTGGATAAAAGTCGAAACGTCTCGATCTTTAAACGGCGTCCGGATGACAACCTCTGAAACCCTTTCTACAACATGAATATTCATAACACTTGGTTAAAAGCACATTGGTAATAAATATTGATTAAAACCCATTTAAATATTAAGTTCATAAATATGTTGATTAAAATGTTATAAATAGCGATAAAAATGTTAAAAAACGTCATTAATGTATTTTTGTTTGACACACCAAGCAACCAATCACAGTGCAGTCTGAACTGTATTATCCAATAAGGTCAAGGTTGCGCCCTGAGTACTGCGCATGCTCCGCTCAGTCTCATCAGACGCTGACCAGAGAACTTGCTCGTGTGTTGTGATCGCTAACGTGGTGGTATCGGCATTTTTCTTTACAATTTTGGAGTCTGGTGAGCGCAAACCAGTGATAAAACGTCTCTAACCATCATAGCAGTTCATGTTGGTGACAAAGCATTTGTTAAACTCTAAAGATATTGGAGTTGCGGAGTGCCGACAGCCCACGGAAGCCTGGGAAACCCCGTAGCCTTGTTAGCATTGGTGAGTCCCATACACAATGTATTGTGCTAGCTTAGCGCGCTAATCGGCGCTAGCATCTGTGCTAATCTCCGCTAGCCATTTTACAATGAAAAAGCCCTTTTTAGAGGCCAAAACGATTAGCAATGGGTTTGTTGTACTATATCCTCAATGTATCTTAAAGGTACAATGCACAATTTTGTAATTTGGTTGTTAAAAAGTGTTATTTTAGTGCTAGAAGCACATGTTTCTGTTTTTTCTGTGGCGCTAACTGGTTCAGAGCACTGTAAAAAAATTACATATGAATGTCGAGTGCAAATTATTGTCACTTTGCTATAATTTTGATACAGATAATCTAACTAAAAGCCTATGTGTATTTAAAATGCACTTTAAAGCTATTTGTTATTTTAAAGGTGTATTGACTATGCACTGTAAAAAATAGAACTGGTATTATTACTTAGTGACCACATGTAAGCTATTTTATTTGGTTTATTCATATGGTAGTAATGTGATTGTGAGTATTTTGAACTTTATTGTTGTACAACATATTTTTATTTTGAGAAAGGATTGTTAACAGTAGTGATTGTAGTATAGCCATATGATACATTGTTTTAAAGGGCCTATGACAGGTTAAATTACTCATGTCACTAAAATACAGGTCAGATAAATATATTTGAAGTTTTGTTAAAAATAATTATACATTTAATCATTTTTAGCCTTTTTTTTTAGTTTTTTAATATCACTTCCTGGTTGCAAATGATATCACACCAGGAAATTACTTTGCACACTGGGCTGATACTCGGCTAATATTAGAGATTATTTTGTCTGACAAATCAAAATACACGTTAACACCTTTATTTTGTTGAATTCAAGTTTTAAGGGTAAAATAAGTTGTTTCTTTTGGGTTAATTATGCAAAACCTCTGGATGGAAAGAGTCTCCCCAGTGTGATGTCATCAGTTTATTACTTCCTGTAATTTTAAACAGATTTTTCTACTTTTCTCCACAAACTGTGACTTGATTGGTGTAAAACAATATTTTTTATGTACATTATGTAATACACCAAATAAAATCTAAATTAGAAAATTGTTAAAACCTGTCATACGCACTTTAAGCTACTTTATTCTGGCCTTTTCTTTAGGTCAGGTTTTTTTTTCGGCTGCAGACGTGCAATCTAGAAAAGATCTTCTTCCAATTGGATGGCGAGCCCAGCCCAGAATCGAACAAACTGGTAGCTTGTAGCTCGACTGGTTACAAACACTTTGAACATTGAATGAACATTGAACAGACTATAACAGACATTAAAAAAGACTTAAAGGACTATATATGGGAAACATTTTATTTTTATTTTTGGGGAAAAGAGCTCTCTTTATGTTATTTGTTATTGAAAAAGAATACTTAAATCCACTCATAACATTCTTTAATACAAAAGCATTCTTTCTACAACTGTTGTCATTGTCCTATGTTGTTACTCACCTCTTGGGCTCCTACGCACCTAAAATCTTCTGATCTGGCCTATCCTCCCTTCCATAGTGGTAAAGCTAACCAAATACTATACAAAAGGGTACAGATAGCACCTTGCGTGCTACACTATTCATCTTATTCCTGAAGTTGCCGTGGGCGCCGCCGTCTTGTTTCCGTTGTAGTTCACACGGAGCAGACGAGCTCAACAGAAAATAAGTTCTACATGGACTAAAAAGACGTTTTCAGGAAATCGTTGCGTTGTGACTTATTGTTGCTCGTGTTCATTAAACATTTTACACAAATCAATCTACTTTATGTAACATTTTAGCGGTGAGACTTTTCCCTCGTTCGTCATTAGCTTTAACGGAGTTCTCGTCAAACGAAAGTGCGTTTACAACAAAAGTGCAAAAAACGGCAAAAGTGGGCGGGGCAGAATAAGGTGACGCTCTTACAAACCTGATCTGAATAAAATCTGGTGAAAAATTGAGTCGAGGTTTTCCCAAATACATCAAAAATCCGCATTAATACAACGCTTTGACTGAGAGTTACTGAACCTTCACTTCTTTATGGAACAAATGATGAAGCTTGAGGCTGAAGCGAGTGAGTCTGACCTGATGGTGTTTGTGCAGGTTTGATCTGGTCGAGATGAAGGCGGCGCCGCTGCTCCTCGTCCTCCTCTTCGTCTCGACTGCTCAGTGCGACGACGTCAAGTACATCTCCAAGAGGAACTCAGGTAGGACCCACAGCTCTGCTCCTGTTCCTGCTCCTCCTCCTCCTCCTCCTCCTCCTGCTCCTCCCCCTGCTCCTCCTGCTCCTCCTCCTGATGCTGATGATGCTGATGATGATGTTGATGTTGCTGCTGGTTTTTACTCGTTGCTGGTTGTTTATCGCGTTGGATCTTTGCAAATTTATCGTCTACTGTTAATGTTCGCTTCTTTCTGATGAAATCCCTCTTCTTTTATATTATATCTCCTTTTTTTTATTTTATTTTATTTTATTTTATATCTTTTTATATTTTATCTTTTTATATTAGATTTTCTTTTATTGTACATCTTTTATTTTGTATTTTCTTTTATTTTACATCTTTTATTTTGTATTTTCTTTTATTTTACATCTTTTTTACATCTTTTATTTTATGTCTTCTTTTATATTATGTCTTCTTTTATATTTTATCTTCTTTCATATTAGATTTTCTTTTATTTTACATCTTTTATTTTGTATTTTCTTTTAATTTACATCGTCTTTTATTTTATATATTTTATTTTATATCTTCTTTTTATATTATGTCTTCTTTTATTAGATTTTCTTTTATTTTACATCTTTTATTTTGTATTTTCTTTACATCTACTTTTATTTCATATCTACTTTTATTTTATATCTTTTTATTTTATATCCTCTTTTATTTTATATCTTTTATTTTACATCTACTTTTATTTTGTATCTTCTTTTATATTATATCTTTTATTTTACATATTTTATTTTTATTTTATTTTACAGACCTTTTTTTGCGGCGCACCTGTCACTCACGCTGCCTTTTCTGCCTCTTCCCTCCGTTTTAAAGCTGATATTAAACCCATATCGAGTCACTCCCGCTGAATATCGCCGGCGCTGGCCTTTTTTCGCTGATGAAGTCCAAACCTGACACTGTTTTCCGTCCCAAACCTGCGGTGTTTCGGCGGCGTCTGGAGTTAGCGCTGTGCTGTCGATGCTCGCTTGTTCCCATCGATTTGTCTTGTCTCTGGGATCGAGCCGCGGCGCTTTGACTGAGATATCAATGACGGAGCGCCGTTCTTCCAAAGGCTGAGGAATGGGCTTGTTTGTGGCAATTACGCAGCGAAAAATGACTCGCAGTGTGTTGACGGTTCACGGCGCAGAAACATCGAGCGGTTTCTGTTGTCGTTTGGGCTTGATTCTGTTCGATGGACGCTTTAAAAGTCTGTGTTAAATTCAGAACGGAGGCAAAAGTGAAGCGCAACATAGTGGGATTACACAGCAAAAACTGAACTTCTAGATGAGTTAAAACGTCTTGATTTGAGGATATTAATCTGGATTTCAGACGTTTTGACTCGTTAAGATGAGTTAAGACTTTTTATTTGATGGAACTAGATTATTTGAGTTGCTAGATTTTCTGTTCAGATTCACATTTTAAGCATCATTTTGTCTCTTTTAGTCACATTTTTGTCACATTCAGTTGTGTTTGTTGTAATTAAGTGAGTCTTTGTCACTTTTAGTCGCTCACGAGACAAAATATTCTAATTTAACAAACTTGTACTGAACATTACACTGCAAAAATGAATTTCTAGATAAGTTAAAACGTCTTGATTTGAGGATATTAATCTGAATTTCAGACGTTTTGACTCGTTAAGATGAGTTAAGACTTTTTATTTGATGGAACTAGATTATTTGACTTGTTTCAAACCGTTTCTGACTTGTTTCAACACATTATTTCTTATTTCAGTCCAAATTATCTGTCACTGGGTTAAGATCATTTTACTTGTCCCACTGACAAATGTGTTTTCTTATTTTAAGTTAAATTATTATCATTATCAGCCAGAAATACTTTGAAACCAGTGAAATATTCTACATCACATCAGCAATTAAATCTCATCGAGTCAAAACTTCTCAAATCCAGATAAAAATGATAAATTCAAGCCATTTTAAACTTTACACATTTACATTTTTTGCTGCAGGAAGATAATTTGGACTGAAATAAGAAATAATGTGTTGAAACAAGTCAGAAATGGTTTGAAACAACTCAAATACATAATCTCCACTGATCTTAAAAAGTCAAAACGTCTGAAATTCAGATTAATATCCTACAATCAAGACGTTTGAACTCATCTAGAAATTCCTTTTTGCTGTGTTTACTGGAGAAACTGGGATTAACCTCAAAATATGACAAATTAAGCTGATTTTTGGGAAAGTACGCTGCTTTAAACCCATTGGCACACACTGGATTTCACTGAATTTATCCAAGATTTAACAGTTTTGATCCTTGATTTGAGGTTTAACTGGACAAATACTCACAAATGTTTAGCACGCAATAGATTTTCATTTTATCTATAGATATATTACATACTTTAACACTAATTCTACTTTTACAGTGCGTTTACAACAAAAGTGCGTATCTGTGGCAAAAAGAGGCAAAAGTGGGCGGGGCAGAATAAGGTGAATACATAAATTAGATTCTTTTGAAGCTAAAATAAAAATTAAAGGCCATTGTTTGTTATAGAAAAAACAAACTCACTGACCTTTCTACTCTGGAAATCCAAATGTGTTGCTTTTTCCCAACACAAACACTTAAAACCATAGAATTTAGATCTAATGTGAGACAATAGTTGAAACATTTAACTTCATTTTGCCTTCATTCTGGAATTTAGTTGATTTTAAAGGGTCTATTGTCCAAATACGTTGACAGTTTGGTCTCTCGAGTGGCTTGTGTCTGTTCTTGTTGCTTTACGGTGCATGTGCAAACTTAAAAAATATGGAAATGTGTGAAAAGTCTTTAACCCAGAGACCAATCCATACGAAATCCATTGAATATTTAGTGAAAAAATCTCAAAAAGTAGCAAAAGTTTGACCTTTCCCGACATTTCTTTACACTATTTTCGAGCTGTATCTATATTTAAACAGTGACCAGACTAAAATAACTTGACTCTTGTGGTTTTCTGTGGCCTTTACGGCGTGATTCGGTTGGAAATATTGCGATTGTGATGTGATGCTTGGGCAGTTGTTCTATGGTGCATATTTATCTTATTATTAACATTATTTTGTGCATGTGTACGTGTGTGTGTTTGCGTGGAAGCTTTAATGGGTGGGTTCGGGGGATCGTTTTTAATATGTAAAAAGCGCTTTATAAATAAAGTTTGATTTATTTTATTGATTCTTTGTCATTTCAAACTCAACTTCGACACAAGAATTTTCACCACAAACGAATACATTTGACTTCACACTGGAAAAATGTACAACCTAAAATAAGAAAATAAGTTAAAAAGTGATTGGATTCGTAGTATTTATCTTGATTTGAATACATTTAGACAGTCTTAAAATAAGATTTGCCAATAGAACAAGTACATTTGTTCTTATTTCAAGTGCAGTGGCGTCTTTTTTCTCATTTCAAGACAGAAAATGCTTGTCTTTTTCATAATTTAACTAAAACAAGATATTTTATGCTTGTTCCATTGGCAATCTTACTTCAAAATATAATCAAAACAAGTTAAACACTGCTTATTTCAAGCACTTATTAACTCGTTATCTTATTTAAGACCATATTTTTTCCAGTTCACTACAAATATGAACCGGAGTGAAAGCTAAGAACTATTTTTCCTGTGTTTTTTTTCACAACTTTGTCCTGCGAGTTCCTGCTTTGAGCAAAAAATCTAAATAAATAAATAAAAATGAGTCTCACCTTTTCTGTCCCATGAATCACGAGGAACAAAGCCATGTCTGATTGGAATAAGTCACCGATATCCCTCAGATCTTTGACATGACACAGTTTATTATAATAATAATAATAATAATACATCAAACTTGTATAGCGCTTTTTTGGACACTCAAAGACGCTTTACATAAACAGACAAAACAACATAAATTTACACAAAAGCCAGTTTGAACAGGTGGGTCTTAAGGAGTGATTTGAACGTCTGTAGTGAGTCCAGGTTCCTGATGGTTGTGGAAGTGAGTTCCAGAGGGTGGGGCCAGAGGGTGGGGCCAGAGGGTGGGGCCAGAGGGCGGGGCCTGAGGGCGGGGGCAGAGGGCGGGGGCAGCAGCGGTGAAGGCTTGGTCCCCCAAGGTCCGGTGCTTAGTGCGGGTGATGGGAGTGAGGAGGTGGGTGTCAGCAGAGCGGAGGCGGCGGGTGGGACAGTACGGTCGGAGTAGGTCGGTGAGGTAGGAAGGGGCGGGGTTATGGAGGGACTTGTACGTGAGGAGGAGGAGTCCTGGATTAGACCTGAATTAATCCTGGTTTATAGTCCTGTATTAGACCTGAATTAATCCTGATTTAGTCTTGGATTAGACTTGAATTAATCCTGGTTTATAGTCCTAGATTAGACCTGAATTAGTCCTGGTTTATAGTCCTGTATTAGACCTGAATTAATCCTGGTTTAGTCCTGGATTAGACTTGAATTAATCCTGGTTTATAGTCCTAGATTAGACCTGAATTAGTCCTGGTTTATAGTCCTGTATTAGACCTGAATTAATCCTGGTTTAGTCCTGACAGTACGGTCGGAGTAGGTCGGTGAGGTAGGAAGGGGCGCGGTTATGGAGGGATTTGTACGTGAGGAGGAGGAGCTTGTATTGGATACGATATTGAACGGGAAGCCAGTGTAGCTGTTGGAGGACGGGGGTGATGTGTTCTCTGGACCGAGTGTGAGTGAGAAGGCGGGAGAGCGGCAGAGTTTTGAATGGATTGTAGTTTTTGAAGGCGAGTGGTGGGAAGTCCATAGAATAAGCTGCAATAGTCGAGTCTGGAGGTGATGAAGGCGTGGATGAGGATTTATTTAAGTCCTCTTCATGTCTTAACGCTCCTTGTATGTGTTTTTAGTTATAGTTTCATTTAATTTATTGATACGAAGTTTATAGACATAATCATCACGTTAATTGACTGTTTAAGTATTTGATTAATTATTAAGAGTTGGGTTTGTGCAGCCCATTAAACATCAAGCTACGCGGTATATTTACGTGTTCATCCTGTCCATGAATAATGTTTTGTACGATATATTATGTTTTTCTGGTTTCATCTTCAATGGCTCACTCCTTCTTGAATGTGTGATAATTAACTTTTTCTGTAATTTTGTAAGATAAAACACTTTTTGTGGCTGGAGGATGAAGAGGGGTGTTGTGTTTTGTACGATGTCGAATGTATAAAGTTCTGTTATGTGTGTGTTTTATGTTTTGGACCCGCTTGAAAATGAGATATCGAGGGGTTTTCCAACAATAAATGACAAGTTCAGTCGCTTCTGCAGCCGAATCAGCACTTTTTTAGTTCTCGAAATCATGTGAAATACTTTTTTACTCTTAAAGTACATTTTATTTCAATACGTTTTCTTTGTATTTATTTATTTTTGCTTCTGTATAGTTACTTTTACAAACCATATCGATGGCACACTCCAGTTTGTACGAGTCGAAATGACTTGTACAAACTGTCATTTCTTCCGTTTGATGAGTCGATATAGTAATTATTGTGACAGACCTAGAGGAGACACTGAAGGCATTTAAAAGATTTGTTTTGGTTAGTTTTCTTTCTCAACACATAGATTTTCATGTGGAAATAACAAACTTGTCCAATCTGCTCCTAAAGATGTTTTATTCTTCCATTGAATCCACTTCATCCATAGATTTCTCTGGGACATTGGAACTTCAAAGGACGTTTTCTTAAAATGCATTTTTCTCCCTCGAGACATTAGGGCTTTAGTCGACTCAAGAAATCCTTGGTCGACTAAAGACCTGCCCTATAGGGTCTATCAGTGGATAAAGTGTGGCAAAAATATATCAAAACTATGCGTTTCTCCATGTATGTTGCCAAAACTGCACCCAAAAGACCTCAACGGCACAAAACTTAATGCAAAACAACTATTTATACAGAAAAGTACCAGTAAACAGTGTATTAATTTGTTAGTCATACATATCAGACTAAACGCACTATTCAATCCAAATTCTTCAGCTGACTCACTCCATATTCACTCGTTTTCACCATATAATCCTTAAAATCTAAATTAAAACTAAACTAAACTCGACTAAAGGACGACAGCCCTACAAGACATAAAGATCAGCCTTAAAGTAGATCCTACACCAAACTGTACAATCTGGACTCAACAAGATTTAGACCAAACACACAGAAGGATTTATTTATTTAATTCGAAAACTGATTTATTGAAGTTTTAAGTTAAAAAAATGAGCTGAAATTTGAATTGTTTGGACAATTTTCAGTCAGACCTGGTTCTGTCCATTTTTAACGGTTTTCCACATAAAATGCCTTATTTCTACATGAAAACATGACATGATGAAAAACTTGTAATACATTTTTTTCTTACATTTATGTGACTAAACTACAGGAGAAGTTTCACGTTGATATCTTTAAATTTAAGATTTTTTCCTATTCACCTTCAGCGTCTCGCATTAATTGCGAAACGAACGAATCAGCTGCTGTTTTACTCCTGTCACAAACATCACTTTACATTTGAATCCTGAAACGGCTCTCGACTTTAAAGGACTCGGGCCGTTTGTTTCGCGCTGATCCAGTTACGATCGATTTGTCTTAATGTAATCCTTCTCAGACGCTCGTTTGTTTATGAGAGCGAAAACAGCAGCGCGGCCGCTCCTCACCGAGCTTTAGCGATTAGACGTTTAATACTGAATAAACGACATTATCCTGCGTCACAGAGTCGAGTTTAAGTTAAAGAAAACACTGTGGACGGTGGAAGTGCGAGCGAGGACAGCTGCAAATGTCACGGCTTATCGGGAGAGTTATGCAGCCTCAGATTTGATATTCATTTCAATATTGATCTGGATGCACTTTTTTATCAGTAATTTATGTGCCGTTCAATATCACTCCTGAGTCGGAGAAAGTATTTTGAGGGAAAGTTTTCATGACTCACGGTTTTAGTCAATACTGCGTTATTGTCCAAAGCTTGAAGGAAGATTGTATTTGCAGACAGTCGGCCCACTTTTTAACATAACGTGCAGATTTGACAGAATAAAATGCGAGTTCTTGATGCTGGTAAAATGTAACGTGTGCAATAAATAAACAAAATGTGATGAGGTTTCTCCCACAATTAAATGTCAGTAAATTTACTAAAACTGAATACCATGCGAGATAAATGAGAGTTCAAATAGTTTCAAGATTTATTTGGAATCACTTAAAGGACAAATATTGTGTAAAATGTATTTTATTGAGCTTTTCTCCATGTTCTGACAATGTTCCGTCACCTGGAGCACCTTTAGTTTGATTCACGTTTGTTTGATGACGCTGGTTTGTAAATCCTCTCTCTTCAACACTGAACTCCTTCATGTTTTACGTCATTTATCCCAGAATCTTTTACTGATTTAAAGGAAAAATATTATACGTTTTTTGTATCGTTTTTAGCCTTGAAACATGCTCTTGAGTGCCTGTAATTTGCCATCTCGTGTTTTGAAACAAACAAAAATAGGTTTATTATTAAATCATGTTTTCTGGAAAGTCTGGAAAGACACTTACGTAGTGCATCCAGCCCAGTAGATGGCGCCAAGTGGTTAGCTATATTATTTCTATAAGGAATGTACTAAAGGCAGAATGTATTAAAGGCAGTTATCAAACTAGTAGCAGCAGTTATCGTGTTTAGACTGAAGAAATGCTCAGAAACGTCTGTGACAATTAAAGGACTTATTAAAGGTGGAAGATTCTCTGATAAATGACGTATGAAATCTGAAAATATGTAAAAAAAAATCCAGAAAGTTCAGCAGGAAGTGTGTTTGATGCTCAGAGGGAGAGGATTTTCTATTAAACATTCCTCAAAATGGCATGAATGCAACTGAATGCGACTTCAGGTGTGTTTTTGATTAAATACATTGTTAGAACAGGGTTTAAAGAGAGAAAAAGTCAAAAAGACAAACACACGTCGTCCGCTCTCCTTCTATCCAGAACGTATTTTCAGATCATCAGTGGAATCAAAAACAGTGGAAGATTGTCAGATAAATGACGTCATTTATGTGAGAATCTTCCAGAATTTGAAATAAATTTATCTAAACTGCATTTTAGTTAAAAGTGTTGTCCGACCTGTCAGACGCACTTTAAAACTCCACTATGTAACTTTTCTTTCCATTCTTTCTGCGAGTTGTGGCTCATTTCATTTCATAAAACCCTGACCCTCCATCACAAAAATTACAATTACACTTTGAATTTCTTGATAGAATATTCGCTTCGTCTTCATTCTTGATACACATTTTTAAATCTCTAACACTTCCATAACTCAGTGCTTTCTCTCAATTATCTCTTTAAACGCATCTGTCAAAAGGTCTGACACTGTAAACTGACGAAAACTCTCTGTAACATTTGTAAAAGTTTACCCCGTTTGTCTTGTTTTCTCTTTCAAAGTTTGCGATGAACAAAAGCCGAGTTACTTTGTGCCTCGGAGGCTTTTTCTGAAGACGAAATGAGCAGATCAAGGGTTCATTTCACAAACAGAACAAACGGAACAAACGGAACGTGAGCTGGAGGTTCCACTGCTCCCAGGCCAGGCTTCCCCCTCCCCAGACGCCGCCTCCTCTGCTCTGCACACGTCTCTCTCTCTCTTCACCTCTGATCACAGTCCAACTTGTGTTTTATGTCAGAACATTAAATGTATTTTTTATTTTATTTTACTTATTTTACTTACTTGCTTATCTATTTACTGTCTCTCTCTCTCTCTCTCTCTCTCTCCCTCTCTTGGTCTTTCTCTTCCCTCTCTTTCTCTTAGTCTCTTTCTCTTCCCTCTTTTTGTATTTCTCTTCTCTCTCGCTCTCTCCTTCTCTTCATATCTCTCCTTTCCCCCTCTCCATCATTCTCTTCCATTTCTTTGTCTTTCTCTTCCCTCTGTCTCTCTCTCTCTCCCCCTCTCTTTGTCTTTCTCTTCCCTCTCTTTCTCTCTCTCTCTCTCTCCCCCTCTCTTTGTCTTTCTCTTCCCTCTATTTCTCTCTTTCTCTTAGTCTCTTTCTCTTCCATCTTTGTCTCTTTCTCTTCCCTCTTTTCGTCTTTCTCTTTTCTCTCTCTCCTTCTCTTCATCTCTCCTTCTTTTCATCTCTCTCCTTTCCCTCTCTCCATCATTCTCATCCATCTCTTTGTCTTTCTCTTCCCTCTTTTCGTCTTTCTCTTCTCTCTCTCTCTCCTTCTCTTCATCTCTCTCCTTTCCCTCTCTCCATCATTCTCTTCCATCTCTTTCTCTTCCCTCTCTGTCTCTCTCTCCCCCCCTCTCTTTGTCATTCTCTTCCCTCTTTTTGTCTCTTTGTCTCCTCCTCTTCGTCTCTCTCCCTCCCTCTCTTCATCTTTCTCTTTTTTTCACCTCTGATCACAGTCCAACTTGTGCTTTAAATTCCATTTTTTAATTTCCATTATGTCTGACATTGTTCTCTTTCTTTGTCTCTCCTCCTTTCTCTCTCTTCTCTCTCCGATGCTCCACTCTCTCCTCTTTCCTTCACTTTGTCTCCCTCTTCATTCTCTCTCTCACTCTTCTCTTCACCTTCCCTTTCTTCTATAGTCTCTCTAACCCTTCTTTCTCTCTCACTTTCTTCCAGCTCTTTCTCTCGCCTCGCCCCCCTCTCTCCCTCTCTCTCCCCCCTTTCTATCACTCTCTCTCTCTCTGATGCTTGAGTTCTCTTTCCCTCAATTTGTCTCCCTCTTCATTCCCTCACTCTCTCTTCTCTCACCTTCCTTTTCCTTTCTCTAGCCCTTCTTTCTCCCTCTCTTTCTCTTCATTCCCTCACTCTCTTCTCTTCCATTTTCTTTCTCTAGCCCTTCCTTCTCTCTCTCTTTATCTCCCCCCTTTCTCTCTCTCTCTCTCTCTCTCTCTCTCTCTCTCTCTCTCTCTCTCTCTCTCTCTCTCTCTCTCTCTCTCTCTCTCTCTCTCTCTCTCTCTCTCTCTCTCTCTCTCTCTCTCTCTCTCTCTCTCTCTCTCTCTCTCTCTCTCTGATGCTGCACTCTCTCCTCTTTCCCTCAATATGTCTCTCTCTTCATTCCCTCACTCTCTCGTCTCTTTCTCTTCCATTTTCTTTCTCTAGCCCTTCCTTCTCTCTCTCTTTATCTCCCCCTCCCTCTCCCCCCATCTCTCCCCCCTTTCTCTCTCTCTCTCTGATGCTTGAGTTCTCTTTCCTTCACTTTGTCTCCCTCTTCATTCCCTCACTCTCTCTTCTCTTCACCTTTTTCCTTCTCTCCCCCTCCCTCTCTCCTTCCCTCCCCCTCCCTCTCTCCCCATCTCTCCCCCCTTTCTCTCTCTCTCTCTCTGATGCTCCACTCTCCTCTTTCCTTCACTTTGTCTCCCTCTTCATTCTCTCACTCTCTCTTCACCTTCCCTTTCTTCTATATTCTCTGTAACCCTTCTTTCTCTCTCACTTTCTTTCAGCTCTTTCTCTCGCCTCTCCCTCTCTCTCCCCCTTTTTCTCTCTCTTCTCTCTCTGATGCTGCACTCTCTCCTCTTTCCCGCAATTTGTCTCTTTCATTCCCTCACTCTCTTCTCTCACCTTCCTTTTCCTTTCTCTAGCCCTTCTTTCTCCCTCTCTTTCTCTCCCCCTCCCTCCCTCTTTCCCTCCTCCCTCTACCTCCCTCTCTCTCTCTGATGCTCCACTCTCTCCTCTTTCCTTCACTTTGTCTCCCTCTTCATTCCCTCACTCTCTCTTCTCTTCACCTTCCTTTTCCTCTCTCCCCCTCCCTCTCTCCTTCCCTCCCCCTCCCTCATCTCTCCCCCCTTTCTCTCTCTCTCTCTCTCTCTGATGCTGCACTCTCTCCTCTTTCCTTCACTTTGTCTCCCTCTTCATTCTCTCACTCTCTCTTCTCTTCACCTTCCCTTTCTTCTATATTCTCTCTAACCCTTCTTTCTCTCACTTCAGCTCTTTCTCTCGCCTCTCCCCCCTTTCTCTCTCTCTCTCTCTCTCTCTCTGATGCTTGAGTTCTCTTTCCTTCAGTTTGTCTCCCTCTTCATTCCCTCACTCTCTCTTCTCTTCACCTTCCTTTTCCTTTCTCTCCCCCTCCCTCCCTCTCTCTCTCCTCTCTCTCTCCCCCTCTCTCCCTCCCTCTCTCTCTCCCTCCCCCTCCCTCCCCCCCTCTCTCCCCCTCCCTCTCTCTCGTGTGGGCGTCTTCTTCTCGTTAGGTTTGGGTCTAGAGCAGCTTGTGTGAAGCTGGAGCTGTGCTGGAGCATATTGAAGTCTATGAGTGATGCGACAACTGCGGGTGCCAACTCTCTCCCTCTCTCTCTCTCTGCCTCCCCCTCTCTCCCCCCCTCTCTCTCTATCCTCTCCATCGTCAGGTTTTTCAGAGTGAGACTTGGCGTTAGGTTTGGGTGTTGTTTGGCGTTCCTCGTGGCGTGCGGCGCTGAGTGGGAGAGGTACAAACCGAGCGATTATGTGATCAGAGCAGAGCCAAGCGTTTAGGAAGGAGGAGGTGGTCTTTGTGTGGATTTAAACGAGAGCGAGGGGGAGGCGAGACGAGCGGGGGAGAGAGGAGGGAACAGAGGGTTGTTATAGTAGTATTTTGCTTGTTTCGACGTTTTTTTTTTTGTGTACAGTGTTGGGAAGAAAGGTTCAGAAGTGTATTTAGTTAAAGGTCCCATATTGTGCTCTTTTCCCCTTCACACAGTCTATTCTAAGGGCTTTGTTGATACATTTTCTCGTTGTGTAATATCCATAACATAACAGTTTACAAAAAACACCCATTTCTTGGACTGGCCCCCCTCCTTGTAAAAGCAAACGGCTCACTCTGAGATCTGACCCCCCCGAACAGAGAGCAGTCTGCCTCCCCCGCCCAACCCGCGTGCCTCCCCCGCCCAACCCGTGACGAAGCCTAGAGTGGAGATGGCACATGCGCCGTGTGCTCCGGTAAACAGCGATACACAAACACTGAATAAACATTTTATCGTCCTGACGGTGCGTCGTGCTGAGTCCTACGTCCTGGATCTGACCTGGAGTTTGACGTGCTCCAGTACCTCGACGATGGACGTTGCCGTTTGGTAAATAACAAGCTAACTCTTCTATCTGTCGTATCCATCGTGTAATTACTGTGTAGCATTAGCATTAGCTGTTTTTATTCTGCGGCTGCGCGCTTCCCGGAGGCGTGGCTTACACACCGCGTCATCCAGGTGAAGCCGTCATCTTAGTGAGGAGCCCCCGTCTGCTGCTCAGCCGAGGGGGACGGAAAAGACAGTTCTCTAGTGAAAACATGAGGGAATCAATCAAAAAACCACTTTGGGCACAACATACGAGGCCCAAATAGCACTGGAGGAAGGTTAAAACCTCTGAAAAGTCAATTTTGTATGTTATGGGACCTTTAAAGAATACCGAACGCCTGCATTAAAATTAGGGCTGTAAAGAAATTATTGGTCGACTAAAGACCAGCCCCGACTAAAAAATTACAACTAAAAGTTTTGTTTTGTTTTTTTATGTGACAGGGACAGTGTACAAGAGCAATAATCACAAGAATATGAAATGTGACTTATATGACTTGAGCTCTCCAAGCTAATTTCCATCTGCAGTCCCTGAGACACACAATAACACATGCAATTCATGATATGTACAGTGTTAATACATTCAATAGTTAGTAAAAAATAATTAAAACTTGTCTCTTCCTAAACCTTTCCTGTATCTCGTGTCTAACTGTGATGCTGACAGGTTGGCCCTTTAAGAAAATGTTGTTTTATTTGCAGGCTACATTCTTTTAGGTCTTTGGATAATTGTAGCTCAGTTGGAAGTTTATTCCATTCTGAGATTGTTTTAAATGAAAACGCAGATTGCCCGAGTGATGTTTTCCATTTTGGTATGGTACATTGGCCATTTGCTGTTGACCTAGTCGTTCTGACCATCTGATCAGATGTTGTAGCAAAAATATACCAAAACTATGAAGTGTCTCCGTGTATCTGACCCAAACTGCGCTCAGAAGAACAAAACTGCTCAGGAGTTCATGCAAAAATAACAATTTATGTAGAAAAGTGCTATTAAACAGTGCATTTGTGTGTTAGATATACAGATTTACACCAAATCTTCAGCTGACTCACTCCAAATCTTGTTTTTGCTGTTTGCTGTTTGTCTGTTGAATGCAAATAAAATAATTAGTCGATTAATAAAAAATTTCGTTGACTAAAACACCATCGACCAATTAATTGACTAAACGCCTAAAGGACTATAGCCCCAATTAAAATGTGTCTTTTGATATATTCAGTACTGTATTCTGGATACTTTGACATTGCATTTTTGAAAACATGACTCATGATTTTTGTCTTTGTGTCGTCGTTTGTCCAGCATTTATTCATAAGGTCAGAGAACCCTTTATTACCAATAAGAGAAGGACAAAAATCCAATCTCTGCAAGAGCTGCCTTTTCTGTTGTATTTCTTTTTGAAATGAACCAGTGTCTTCAAAACCACCAAATGAAAGACTAACTGGACCTGACACATTAGCTCTCTGAATATAATTCTAGTACATACATACGTCAAAACACTTTTTATGTGTAAATCACCTTCAATCAATCAAAAAAAGTTGAAATTGTTGCATCTGTTGTCAGACTTGGCCAGCAGAAAGGACAACTATAAGATTTGAACTCTTTTTCCGTTAGCTCTTCCATTTTCCGTGTCATTTTATCCATCCTTCATCAAGAGCTCAGTGGTGGTGCTACGGCGCTCAGAATTCTTTCCGTTGGATTGAAATTTTTGCCAGATGCCAGAGCCCACTACAAGCATTTTTTCCTTGTATTTATGATTTGTTACCGCACGAGCGAGTGGGGAGTGCACGAGCAAAGCCGGTGACAGCAACAAATCCACAGAGCTCTGGTCGAAATGTGACCCACAGATCCACAGAGCTCTGGTCCAAATGTGACCCACAGAGCTCTGGTCCAAATGTGACCCACAGAGCCCTGGTCCAAATGTGACCCACAGAGCCCTGGTCCAAATGTGACCCACAGAGCCCTGGTCCAAATGTGACCCACAGATCCACAGAGCCCTGGTCCAAATGTGACCCACAGAGCTCTGGTCCAAATGTGACCCACAGAGCTCTGGTCCAAATGTGACCCACAGAGCTCTGGTCCAAATGTGACCCACAGAGCTCTGGTCCAAATGTGACCCACAGAGCTCTGGTCCAAATGTGATCCACAGAACCACAGAGCCCTGGTCCAAATGTGACCCACAGAGCTCTGGTCCAAATGTGATCCACAGAACCACAGAGCTCTGGTCCAAATGTGACCCACAGAGCTCTGGTCCAAATGTGATCCACAGAACCACAGAGCTCTGGTCCAAATGTGACCCACAGAGCTCTGGTCCAAATGTGACCCACAGAGCTCTGGTCCAAATGTGACCCACAGAGCTCTGGTCCAAATGTGAACCACAGAGCTCTGGTCCAAATGTGACCCACACACTGAAAAAAAAAAAGGTTACTGGCTCTGCATAAAAAAGATATTGAAAGCGGTTGCAAGCAATAAAGTCATGTTTTGGTTAGAGACAAATTTAAGTAATAAAATGGATATTAATACATGCCACGTGAGCATGACTTTTTAATGATCACAACTTTCAAAAAAATTATGCTACTGCTTTACATTTTACTTATGCTCTCTGGGAATAGAATTGCATGCCATGTGAGCATGACTTTTATATGTTTAAAATAGTTGTTAATATATGCCATTCAAGCATGACTTTTTCACAACTAAACCTCCAAATAAAATTGTTACCATTTCGCATTAAACTCAAATATTTACAACATGTTTGTTTTTACTTAATTTATTCTGAAAAATATAAATTCAGCAATACACAAAAATGTCATTTGTCAACAATAAAAAGTGTTCAAATTCATGCAAACACAAACCAAACTCAGCAGACAAGTATAACAAGGTCAAAGATATAACAAAACAGGTTGACAAAATGAAGACTTTTTTTTTCCCTGATAATGACATTCATCCAACCATTGTGTTAAAACGTCTTTAAACGTATTAGTGGAGGTTTAATTATCAAAAAATGTCTGTCAAATTTTCAAAATGCATATCACATTATCCTCTAATTTGAAAAGTAAAAAAATGTTTTTCATTTTTTATTCAGCTATTTTTGTTGCATTTGCACAACAATATACTCTGTATTCAAATTGTGCAGATCCTCAAAACACCTTTTATAATATTATCTACATTTCATTATTCATTCATTATGACCCACTTCTAGGTGAGATGTCACAATCCAGTGCTCTATTCAACACTTCTTCAGCATTTAAGTTTTTTTTTTTGATCGTGTGGATCCATGAAGTTCCATCATCAACACTTTTCTGAAGAACCTTAAAAAAGTACCTCCGGTTTGGTGCAAAGTCCATGTGGTGGAAAGTGCATTTCAATGCAGAGATCAAACAGAAGAGCAATGTCCACTTCATGACAACCTGGTCCTCCGCCCAGTGCAGACCTCGTCCAGGCTCCTCTAACTTTCACTTTGTCGTACGGTGAAATCTCCCACTGTTCAATCTTCCACATGTGTCAAAGAGGACTTCATCGTTTCCCTAGAAAAAAGGCAAAAGATCATTAATTATTACGTTTGTATGTCCATGCCCCCCCTGAAAAAGGACTTTAAAACATGAATTTCTTTAGAAAGAAAACACATTCCTCAAAAACCTTTTTACCTCATAGTTTTAAAATGCTTGCTCTACATCATCGAAACTCAATGTAGGACTTAAAGGTATATGAGCAAAATATCTACTTTATTTGGAACAATGCGATGTAGTACTTTATTACATTACAAAAAAATGTGGTGATTTTGAATTTAAAGAAATGAATGAATTGTGTATTACAAACTGATGTCTGAGCCTTTTGTATACCATTAGCTGAAAGCAGTGCAGTTGGCTAATCTGCCCAGGCGAATTGCACCTGTCGGCTCCTGTCTGCACCTGCCTGCCTCTTTGCTCTGCTCTGTGTTTAGTCGGATGTTGGGTGTTTGAGGTCCTTGTGCTTGATATGTTTATTTAATTCATTCATTTTCTACCGCTTATTCTTGTTAGAGGTCGCGGGTGACTGGAGCCTATCCCAGTGACTTTGAGCCTTAGGCGGGGTACACCCTGGACAGTGGCCAACTCGTCTCTGGGCTGACACAGAGAGACAGAGACAAGGACAAACAACCATTCACTCTCACATTCATACACTACGGACAATTTAGAGTTTCCAATTAACCTACACAGTCATGTCTTTGGACGGTGGGAGGAGCCAGAGAACCCAGAGAGAACCCACGGTAACACGGGGAGAACATGCAGACTCCACCCAGAGAGATCATGTGATGTTGGGGTGTTCCGGGATTCGAACCCACGATTATTTAATTGATTTCTATAAATTTATATTTGCACAATGAAATTCACATGAAAGCTTCAATTCATTGCCTGTATCATAACATCATCAAGTATACTCACCACATGCTTTGAGGCTCCTCATGAAGGTAAAGGCATAACCCTTTCAAAAGGAACTCCCATCCAATGTCTACTTCTTCATTCTGGTGACGTGGTAAAGACTTAATTAGAAACATTTCTTGACAACAAATGTAAAGCTGTATATGAAAAGAAAGATGATCATTTCTCTCAGTGTTGATGTCACTATCAGGAAAGCATTATGAAACTACAGTGATCCCTCGCTATATCGCGTTTCATCTTTCACGGCTTCGCTGCTTCACGGATTTTTTTTTTTACAGTGCGGATATTTTTACAGTGCATTGTGCTCTGAATCCTGATTGGCTCAGGGGCTTTACTGTTGTCTAGTTCTCAAATATAATTGAAGGTGGCATATCCGTTTATAAAAATCTTCTTGCTCAGAAAAAGAAAGAGCGCCAACAACTAAAGAAAGACTCGTGCGCCTTCAGTAGAAACAGAGGCTACAGGGGGCGGAGTCAGGACCAAGAGGCACAGACTGTGAAATACACCAGTGACAATGTTTACAACCTTGTATTACTATATTAAAATTATTGTTTTAAACACATTTTGGGCTTTAAAACAGGTTTTGATTTTTGGTTTCATTCCATAGTTCAGTATTGCATTGTAAAATAATAAAAAATAAAGCTGACTACTTCACGGATTTCACTTTTCGCATGTTATTTTTGGAACGCAACTCCCGCGATAAACGAGGGATCACTGTACTCAAATTTAAAAACTAAAATTTAAATATGCCAATGTTTTTTGATCTCACATGCTCAGTTCAAAATGTGGAACAAAAGACACATTTGTCACCACAAAAAATATATATCACTAATCTATGTAGATTTCAGGACCACTCAAGACTCTCGACAGCAAATTTGAAGGTATCCAAAATTATTTCTCTCCTCTTACCTCTGTCATCAGATCTGTGAGGTTTTTCAGTTTTTGTCCCATGAGTCCTCTCCTCTTGATGGAGCTGGTCAGACAAAAAGTCTAACTGTGGAAGGAACCGGGACTGGAGGGGGAGGGTTGTAATTTTTTTAAACTCTGCATTTATCTGGAAAGACAAAAATGTTAAATGTTAATATTTTCAAAATTGCAATAAAGGTGAATAGAATTGTAATTATTGTATAAACCAAGTTAGAAAAATCTAACAATGATAGAGTAATTTTGTCAATAATAGAGAAGCAGTCTGTGCTATCTCGTGTTCTCTGTGGTCCAATCATTGATGAGGCACCACCACATGTAGGGTATCTAAACTCTTTATTTCTTGTGGTCTTGAGTCATAATTTCTTGGTGAACATGAGAGCGATGGCAAAAATCCACACAGCGCACCAGCACCAGAGTCATAATGGAGGCTTGGTTAGCACACAGAGAAGCAACTTTCTGAACTGTGTGAACAGTGTTAACTTTTACCTCTGGACTGAGCAGAGCGCAGTGTAGTCTCCTCTCGTCGTGGATGGAGCTCAGCGTCACACTGTAATGACAGTATCATGACATAAACGGAGTTCTGCTGTGCGCACCCTTAATCCAGTCCATGTCCAGTTAGCACAATACATTCTAAAATTAAATTAATGAATGAATTAAACATAACAGCAAAGTTACTAAATTTAGTAACACTCAAAAGGTTGATTTGTACACTTAAAAGTAGCAGGTGGAGCTGTTACACCTAACATTACACCTGTTTAGTTAACATTAACCTTGACTTGGTTTGTTCCAATAGTTCTCAACTTACAAATGTTAACAGCTTAATTTTCTAACGTAGTAACGTTGCATTCTTAGGACCAAATAAAACAAGTTTACCTTTAGAAATCACGAGGACTCCAGGAACGAACTTAAACCAGTCGGAAAGTCCCAAAACACAGCAAAGAGAAGGAAAAAATGGCTGCTGCAGCTTCTTCTGTTAAACGTTTTTCCCGGTCACAGGAAGGGGAGGAGTTATTTTTTGAAAAGTGGGGTGTGGCTTCACTGGCAGCATAACTTTTTCATGCATAGCTGTTGTGATTAAAACATGCAGGTTTAGCACTGATGGGATTTATTCAACTGTTTTATAACAAAGTCATGCTCAAACAAGATCTTAAATAAAATATGAAATGGTAGCATGATTTTCATTTACAAAACGAGCAACCCCCTATTTTCCGTTTTTTCAGTGCAGAGCTCTGGGGTCTTATTCATAAATCTTGCGTACATACAAAAATTTTACTTGTGTACTTTCAACATTAAACTTTGTGATCTATCAAAAGACAACTTGAAGAGGAAATGAGTTCCGTCCAAAAAGTTTGAACTGTGTGCGTTGGGGCTTCCAGAGATGAGGACAGAGCCCAGAGAGAAGGGACATGAGCGCGTTAGAGGGCGTTAGTGGAAGTTAGTTTAGTCCTTGTGGTTCTAAAGGTTGGTTGGTGTGTCAATCAGTAGAAGAAGACTTGTGGACGCTAGCTCCTGCATATTAAAGGAAGTGTATTACAGAGAATAGCAGCACATACAGTCGACGTTCGTCTGGGAGTCCCGCTGCGGCCAAATCTAGGATCTCCCCAATTCTAGTCCAACATACTTTTAAATGTGGTAGAACAACCTTCTTCCAACAAAGACGTCCTAAAAAGGTCTTTTCTTTGAGCACGCTTAACAAACATGCAGACTCCTTAATAATATCCGACCTGATCTTCTGACCTGGGATAGACCCCTGTCCCGTGGCACCACATTCCAAAGGTGACTGAACACACTCCCTGTCTCTCACAGCAGATACTTCATCCTTGCATACTTTTTAAATTAGAATTCCATGTACAGTTTTTCTAAATGAGACGCCTGGTCCTAACGTGAGCTCCAGACCAGCAGCCAGAGCAGGCGACTGTGGGCGAGGCATACAACGGGTTGCCTGGCCTTCATGCTAATCTCCATGTATTACTCAATACTGTCATTATTCTGGAGACGCCGCCACATAATTTGACTTCAGGGGGGCGGGACAAACACGCGTCAATCAGACGAACAGCGGACGTGATGACAGCACCACCACAGTCACCACAAAAGGCAGCAGAGAGCTGTGTGTCCGTCCAAAATGGCTGTAGCTGTAAATCTTCCTCTGGCTGTGGTTTGAACGACACGTCCTGGTCTTTAAAACAGAGAAGCCCCAACATTTTCTCTGTCGTGGACGCCATCTTGCTTGTTATGCTCATAATCGCGGTATGGGATGTGACGTTCTCCTCTCACGGCTCTGATTGGCTCGATTGTCGCAAAATAGAAGAAGTAGGAGGTTTAGCGATCAGGCCCAAACACACTAAAAATTGAAAGATATTGAAAGATACATACACCTCTTCTCTCACCTCCCTGGTCCAAATGTGACCCACAGAGCCCTGGTCCAAATGTGACCCACAGAGCTCTGGTCCAAATGTGACCCACAGAGCTCTGGTCCAAATGTGACCCACAGAGCTCTGGTCCAAATGTGACCCACAGAGCCCTGGTCCAAATGTGACCCACAGAGCTCTGGTCCAAATGTGACCCACAGAGCTCTGGTCCAAATGTGACCCACAGAGCTCTGGTCCAAATGTGACCCACAGAGCCCTGGTCCAAATGTGACCCACAGAGCTCTGGGGTCTTATTCATAAATCTTGCATATGTACAGAAGTTTTACCTGTGTACGTGACTTTCAATGTTAAGTTTGTGATCTATCAGAAGACAACTTGACGAGGAAATGAGCAGTTCCAGCCAAAAACTCTGAACTGAACACGGCTGTGACGGCTCTGATTGGCTCGGTTGCCGCAAAATACAGGAAGTAGAGGGTTTAGTGATCAGGCCCAAACACACTCAAAATTGAAAGTTATTGATAGGTAGTGGGAATGGCTGGTCAGGCTATAAAACTGGCTTTATTCTTTTTTTTTTTCTGGCGCAGCTGTGATCTCACACTTGTGTCGGTAACGCCGCGATCAAACACCACTGATGTATGATTCAGTGTTCGTGTGTCTACCTCATAGACTGTAGATATCAGTGGACCATGTTAGCATGCTAGCCACCGCGTTCCAAATAGGAAGTAGCTATGGAGGCTCCTGGCTCCATGAAGCCGAGCTGCCATTCACTTTCTATTGGGACACTGGTGCTTTACTCTGTAACTGTTTCTGTCAAACTCACATCTGGAACTAAAATGTCTGTTTTGACACACTCTACATGATCCTGCTGTTTTTTTTCTCATAAATCAAGTTATTACAATAATAACTGACCAATCAGGTGCTTCCTTTTCCAGGGGCCGTTTTCACTCGTGTTAGTAACAGGTTTGATTGACGGCTAGCGCCGCACGTTGCCGCCGTGTTCTCTCACCGAGGGGCGGATACCGTTAGCAACCTCACTCCTGATTGGTCCGTGTGGTTGCCACGATACGCACTCGGATTTAAATATGGAGTCTGGCTCCGCTTTAGCCGCTATAACTGCTAGCTCCACTTTAGCCGCTATAACTGCTAGCCACGATGGGCTTCATTTGGCTGGAGCCAAACGCTATGGGTGACGTCACAATCCCATAGTCCACTGATGTACGGTCTATGGTCTACCTGCACCACGTGAACACACACCTCTTCTCTCACCTCCGTGCCTCGCTCTCTTTTTTTTAATCTTTTATTACTTTTATTGGTGCTTTATTGATCTCACGGCTCGTCTTTGTTCAGAATCGCTTATTGCTCCAACAGATTCCCTCTCAATAAAGTTGTCTGTCGAGTTTACAATTTCATTACCACAACTTTTTACCCTGAACATTGTAATCTCACATTGTTCTGTCACGCATTTTAACGAGCTGTAAAAATGTGCGATGACTGTCAGGGTTTGGGAGCAGCCGAATGTTTCACTGACAGCTGCCATCCTCTCGGAAAACTCACTTCCCAAATTTATCTCCCGTCGTTATTATGTGTTATATTCTGCAAAACACCATCGTCTCCGCAGCGTCTCAATTACTTCTATTAATGGCTCGGCGGTACAAATGTGTCAACGAATTTAGCCATTAGTGAGTCTGAGTGATGGCTGCCGTTATGGAGAGTAGTGTTTACGCTTTGCACAAATTATTTTACTGCATTTAAAATAGTTCTGCAATAAAACCCAAACCGAGCTCCGTATTCAAGGAGTCTTTATGATTAGTTTAAGGCGAGACTCTATAGACAAAACTATTTTTTTTCCAATTTTTTTATTTTGTTTGTCAGTTTTCTCTCAACATATCTGCTTTCATGTGGGAAAAAAAACGTGTCCAATCTGCTCCTAAAAATATTTTATTCTTCCATTGAATCCACTTCATCCATAGATTTCTTTGGGACATTGTAACTTCAAAGGCTGTTTTCATAAAATGCATTTTTAAGGACAATAAAGATCAGCCTTAAAGTAGATCCTACACCAATAATCTGGACTCAACAAGATTTTGACCAAACGTACAGAGGGATTTTAAAAATATCTAATTCTAAAACTGATTTATTCAAGTTATAAGTCAAAAAAATGAGGCGACATTTGCTTTTTTAGGACAAATTTCAGTCAAATCTAGTTTACTTACAAACTAAATTAAAAAATCCAAGAATTTCTTGGTGGACCACAGGCCTAGTGTGATCCCAGTGTTCCTGTTGTTTATCTGGTTTTCTAGACTGTTTACTTGATTTTCTTCTTTTAGATGTCAGATATAAACTTAATATGTCTCAGCGTTGTAGACGTTTAGATTTGTCATCAAAATTCCAGAAAGGAGGCGACTGGAGGCAAAATGAAGTGGACCGTAAATATTTCAATGATTCTCTCACATTAGATCTAAATTCTTCTGGTTTTAAGTGTTTGTGTTGGAAAAAAGCAACACATTTGGATTTCCAGAGTAGAAAGGTCAGTTAGTTTGCTTTTCTATAACAAACAATGGACAAAGTACAAAATTCTACCCTTAAAATTGTATTTTACCTTTAAAAAAAATCAAATGTATCTCTAGATAAATGATTGTGGGTTCAACATTTCTGTGAGTATTTTTCCAGTAAAACCCATAAATCTGGATTGTTCCTTCATCAAAAATGCAAAGAGTTTATCATAATTTCCTCAAACATGATGTAAAATACAATAATAAATGTGTTTAAAGCAGCTCTGATGTCACTCACATGTGTCTGAGTGTTTTTATTTTACAATATCAGCAAAATTTTTCATATTTTGTGATATTCTGAGGTTAATCCCAGTTTCTCAGTGAAATCATATTATGTTCCGCTTCACTTTTGTCTCCGTTCTGAATTTAGAATGTTTTTTTACAAACTTTTAAACGGTCTATAGCAGTTTTTTTTTTCACATTTTAGTTGTGTTTTGAGCTTTTACAGGAGAAAATGCCATTGACTCGCATGTGTTTTTGCCACTCATTGCTAAAATTCAGAAGGTTGTGACGTCGTCTGGTGTCGTAAACAGTTATAAACACTAAACAAAGATCAGAAATACTAAGTTTGGCCTGGGACGCTGACCAGAGCTTAAACGTTTGCCTCGCCGGTCGTTATTCCTCGGTCGTAGCTCTCTTTTGGCCGAGCCCGGTTTGTATCCGGGACGCCCTTGTCTCCCCCTGTGTCGCTGTGGGAGAGGGCTTTTCTGACACAGCACAAACCCGGAGAACTCGGCACGATCTAATCTCACCTGCGCCCGAGATAAGAGCGAGGCGGGACGAGGGGGACGGAAGGAGAGAACGCCGTCACAGCTCAGCGCGATCTAATCCGAGCAGAGATAAGAACGGAGGGAGAGATGCAGGTGGAGAGGGGGGAGAGAAGTCATCTAATCTCACCTGCGACGATAACAAAGAAGTGAGAGGGAGGCCAGAGAGGGACAAAAAGGACACGTTTAAAAGAGATGTCCTATTGTTTTTACATGTACTTTTTCTCCTGTTGTTTAGCCTCTGAGCAGATGACTTTATTTACCTCTTAAAGGCCAGAGCTGCACGATTAAACCAAATCCACACAGAATCAAGAATTTAATGGATGCAATGTTTGAAGTGCAATAATTTCTTCCACAAACAACAAAATGTCTTGCTTTGATTTGAGTAAAAACTGCTGACACAGTAGTTTGGATTTGTACAAACGTGTTCTGACGAAAACGTGACCAAAAGTGATAAAAATGCATTAGAAAGCGACAAAAACACGCCTACAAACAACAAACGTGACTCAATGCAACAACATGCCACTAAAAACGACATAAATGCAACTAGAAATGACAAAAACGCTACTAGAAACGACATAAACATGACTAAAAATGTAAAAAAAACGCGACTAAAATGACAAAAACATGACCAAACACGACAACAACGCGACTAGAAACGACATAAACATGACAAAAAATGACTAAATCGTGACTAAAAGTGACAAAATTGTTTTTAAAATGTGAATTTGAACAGAATTCTATTATTAGAGAAGTGAGGCCAGAGAGGGACAAAAAGGACACGTTTAAAAGAGATGTCCTATTGTTTTTACATGTACTTTTTCTCCTGTTGTTTAGCCTCTGAAGCCTCTGAGCAGATGACTTTATTTACCTCTTAAAGGCCAGAGCTGCACAATTAAACCAAATCCACACAGAATCGTGAATTTAATGGATGCAGTTTTTGAAGTGCAATAATTTCTTCCACAAACAACAAAATGTGTTGCTTTGATTTGAATAAAAATTGCTAACGCTGTAGTTTGGATTTGTACAAACATGTTCTGGAACAAGCCACAAAAGGAAGACCAAAAGTGAAAAAAATTAGTTTGAAAGGGACAAAAACGCACCTACAAACAACAAATGCGACTCAATGCACCAAAATGCGACTAGAAACGCCAAAAATGCGACTAGAAACGCCAAAAATGCGACTAGAAACGCCAAAAATGCGACTAGAAACGCCAAAAATGCGACTAGAAACGCCAAAAATGCGACTAGAAACGCCAAAAACGTGACTAGAAACGAGATAAACGTGACTAAAAATGACAAAATCGTGACTAAAAGTGACAAAATTGTGAATTTGAACAGAATCCTATTATTAAAACATAAATTGCAAGATCTAATCCGAGCAGAGATAAGAACGGAGGGAGAGATGCAGGTGGAGAGGGGGGAGAGAAGTCATCTAATCTCACCTGCGACGATAACAGAGCGAGAAGTGAGAGGGAGGCCAGAGAGGGACAAAAAGGACACGTTTAAAAGAGATGTCCTATTGTTTTTACATGTACTTTTTCTCCTGTTGTTTAGCCTCTGAAGCCTCTGCAGATGACTTTATTTACCTCTTAAAGGCCAGAGCTGCACAATTAAACCAAATCCACACAAAAACACTATTTTAATGGATGTAATTAGTAAAATGTAAAGGCTGTAATTCCACAAACAACAAAATGTAGTTTGGATTTGTACAAACATGTTTTGAAACAAGCAACAAAAGCAAGACCAAATTAGTTTGAAAGGGACAAACGCGACACAATGCACCAAAATTTGACTAAAAAGTGACTTAAAAACGACAAAAACGTGACTAGAAACGACATAACCATGACTAAAAATGACAAAATTGTGACTAAAAGTGACAAAATTGTGAATTTAAACAGAATCCTATTATTAAAACATAAATCGTAAATCTAATCACAATCGCGCTGGTCAGAAGAAGTTTTATGCCCCCTGTCATCATCCCATCCATAAAGAAGGCCAACGGTAACGGGAAAATCAACGAAACATGTCAACAACGTCAACAACTTCAATTCGTCGTGCTTAAAATACACATAATCTGCCAGGAAACGTCTTAAAAATGGACAAAAGTGATGTGTTTCCCACTGTATTCATGGTATTTCACAGTCACAAAACGTATAAAAGGAATTATGTCCGCAGGCGTTTCAGGCGTGTTTTGGTTTTGTTTCAGCGCACAGAAAATAGTGTCTGCGCCTTTTGCTGATAACGCGGTGCGCCCGAGTTGAAATAAAACATGACGCTATCACATTATTGGTTTGTAGTGATAAGCCGATACGAAATAAAGTGAAGACAGGCATTTTTATTGTGTCATTTAGTTACAAAAAGGACAGTCTTATCAAACGACAGCTGCATTACCCGACGTTTCTCTTGTAAATGAGTCAATGTAGTTCGCCGTCTTGAAAAAAAGGCTGGAAATTCCTGCGTCAGAGTTGCAGAAAGGATTATACTGGAACAAAACTATACTAAACAGAACTATATACGTGGTTTCTCCTTTTATAGTAAATTGGAGAGTCCAGACGCTGCAGGTGAATAGGAAAAAAGCTTAAATTTAAAGGTATCAATTTGAAACTTCTGTCGTTTAATCACATAAATGTAAGAAAAATAAGTATTACTGTTGACCTCATTCCGTCCTGCCCACTTAAAGTATTTCTGGCTGATGATGCTAATAATCTATCTTAAAATAAGAAAACACATTTGTCAGTGGAACAAGTAAAATGATCTTAACCCAGTGACAGATAATTTGGATTGAAATAAGAAATAATGTGTTGAAACAAGTCAGAAATGGTTTGAAACAAGTCAAATAATCTAGTTCCATCAAATAAAAAGTCTTAACTCATCTTAACGAGTCAAAAGGTCTGAAATCCAGATTAATATCCTCAAATCAAGACGTTTTAACTCATCTAGAAATTCATCTTTTCCGTTTATTGTTCTGGTGTGGCTGTATCCTCCGAGGGTCACAAATGAAACGTGCACCAAACTCCTCATAAGGAATGGATAGTGTTTTTTTTTTTTTTTTTAGTTTGGTAACACTACGGACAGATTATGTCCAGAGAATCCTTAATGAGCTTTATTTCCTTTGCACCAGGTCATCACAGTTGTGCATGAAGCTATGAGGATGATCCGCGCTCTTGTTGTAAAGGAACTTCTGGTTTGATGAGAACACCATTCACACAAATGGCCAACGAGGGAAAAGTCTCTCGCTAAAACGTTATATAAAGGAGATTAATTTGTCTAAAATGAACACGAGCAACCGATTTCCTGAGGCCTGAAAACGGCTTTTTAGTCCATGTAGAACTTATTTTCTGCTCCGTGTAAACTACAACGGAAACAAGATGGCGGCAACTTCAGGAATAAGGTGAATATTATATACGTTTTTCATCATGTCATGTTTTCATGTAGAAATAAGGCATTTTATATGTTAATATGGCCCAAAATACACATATTTGAGACATTTAAATCTGAAAAATGGACAGAGCCAGGTCTTTCTTGGTTCATTTTGTAACATATTAGTTATAAAAATGTACCGAGGGGATTTTGGATTTCGTATTTAGTTTTTAAGTAAACTAGATTGTACTGAAAATTATTGTAAAAATTCAAATTTCGCCTCATCTTTTTGACTTAAAACTTCAATAAATCAGTTTTAGAATTAAATATCAACAAATCCTTCTGTACGTTTGGTCTAAATCTTGTTGAGTCCAGATTGTACAGTTTGGTGTAGGATCTACTTTAAGGCTGATCTTTATGTCTCGAGGGAGAAAAATGCATTTTAAGAAAACGACCCTTGAAGTTAGTCACTTTTAGTCACATTTTTGTCACTTATATTCTTTTTTTTTTTCACTTTTAGTCATTTTTTGACGTATTTCATCCTGTTTTTATAACTTATAGTTGCGTTTTTGTCACATTTTTGTTGCTTTTAGCCAAATACTTCTGTGCGTTCTGTCTAGATCTTGTTGAGTCCAGATTGTACAGTTTGGTGTAGGATCTACTTTAAGGCTGATCTTTATGTCTCGAGGGACAAAAATGCATTTTAAGAAAACGACCTTTGAAGTTACAATGTCCCAGAGAAATCTATGGATGAAGTGGATTCAATGGAAGAATAAAACATCTTTAGGAGCAGATTGGACACGTTTGTTGTTTCCACATGAAAGACGATATGTTGAGAGAGAAAACTGACCAAAAAACAAAAAGTTACAAGAAATGACTACTGTCTCGCCTTAAATAAGCAAGAACAGAACTAAAAAATGACAAGAAAACTGTATTATAATATATTTACAGTTTGCTAAAGCTTTTTCCTGCGCAGTACTTTCCCTTGACTGCAGTGACAGCGGCTCAGATTGGGCTGACGTTGCTTTAGGAACACAAAGATTTAAAACTATCTGCACTTATTCTTTCTGTAAAATGTGGACGTCTCGACTTTTTCTGCTTCACTGACGCCGACTTCTCCTTCTCGGCAAAACCACTGTTCTAAAAACACCGCGCTGTAAGATTCAAATCGGGCAAAGTGCGTCCTAAGTGTGGCTTCATCAAACGCGCTCCGGCACTTTTCTGCGAGCGCGTTCGGGGAAATGATCGCGCCATTTTCTCCGTTTTTTTGGGAGAGTTTTGCACAAATTACCTGAAGTTGTTTTTCTCCGAGTGTATTACATGTGGAGGTGGGAGTTATGTTTAAAAAAAATGGATAATGCTGCAGTGGTAGTTTGGAGATTGGAAGAAAAGTGTGTAGTTTTTCTAACATTAAAGAGTAGAACCCACAACCTTCAGGTGAGCGGGTGCTGTCTCTGGAGCCTCTGGACTGACACAGAAACTCAAGGTCATTACAAAAACAGTCTATTTTATGTCATTTCAATGTTAAACTTTTTTTTTTGCATGACTGAAAGATACTATCTGCACTCTTCTCTTTTAAAGCGTTTTATTTTAAAATGATTCTGTGTGTCTTTTTGTGTTTTGTGATTTTAATGCAACTTTTCCTGTTTATGTAAAGCACTTTGAATTGCCCTGTGTACGAATTGTGCTCTACAAATAAACTTGCCTTGCCTTCTGAATGGACCGCTTTGCTGAAATAAAAAGGAAATGTTTGAATATTTAAATCAAATCTGTAGTGAGTTATGAAAATGTGAATTATTCAAACCTACAAAGCTCAATGTAACAGACTTATCGTTAACAAAAGGTTCCGTTTATTGCTCTGGTGTGGATGTATCCTCCGAGGGTCTCAAGTGAAACATGCACCAAACTCCTTGTAAGGAATTGTTGTGGATTTTCTTTACATGTTATCAGAAATAAAGTCATGAGAAGAAGCTCTGTCCATTTCAAATGATCAGGTTTATTTTACAGTAAAGTATGGTCTGTCCCTGACAAAAAAGATCTCTCCCTCGCCGATTCCAAAAAGGAGCCCGAACAATAATAAAACACATGCTTAAATATCTCAGAAATGGAGACATCAGACATAAATAAATGAACATGAGGCCGAGGTTTTGTCTCAAACATCAGACACAGTGTTCTCATTTCTCAGGCACAATAACCTGTAACTTTCAAGTGACTATTCAAATCTTCACACTTAATGAAACATATAGAGACATGGCATTTTGTCCCACAACAGAACGGATAGTGGTTTTTTAAGTTGAGAACACCACAGACAGATTATGGCCAGAGAATCCTTAATGAGCTTTATTTCCTTTGCACCAGGTCATTACAGTTGTGCAGGAAGCTATGAGGATGTGTGTGTGTGTCTAAATAAACAGAAAGACAAAGAAATATAACAAGTACCATTCACATAACATTAACTTCGCTGAGGTAAATAATAAGAAATACAAGAATGAAGCGATTACAGTAAGTATGTCTCCTTTAAATACACACATCATGCAGAATGAAGTAACAACACACACAGGTCGCTCAACATCAACTAATAATTATACAATGTGGGCAAACGTGGTGTGTACAGCACAGGAAACGCACTAATTAGTGACCGACCTGACGTGGGTGATGAACTCTGATTTAACAAACAACATAACTTAACAAACTTAAGCACTAAAAATGCCATACATGTACAACACAATCATGAAACGTGCTTATATGTCCACATACGCACACAAACTAATGAAATGAACTACAGTCTCTGCTTCTCTCCGTCCTGTCGGAGTCAATTATGTTCACGTGGGGTTCAAGTGAACTGCGGAAATTAAGCATTAAGGGAATAGGCTTTGGGACACTCCTCAAACACAACAATAAAGTGAAGCCTTCAAAATGTTGTATTTGACATGCTTTGATTGAGCCAGAAACATATTTAGGTTTTGGAACATTAATGTTATTTGTGAAGCTTGTTATTTAGATTATTCACCTTATTCTGCCCCGCCCACTTTTGCCGTTTTTTGCACTTTTGTTGTAAACGCACTTCCGTTTGACGAGAACTCCGTTAAAACTAATGACGAACGAGGGAAAAGTCTCACCGCTAAAATGTTACATAAAGTAGATTGATTTATGTAAAATGTTTAATGAACACGAGCAACAACAAGTCACAACGCAACGATTTCCTGAAAACGTCTTTTTAGTCCATGTAGAACTTATTTTCATGAGCATGAGGGCATGAGGGCCAGCAAAAAACTGATGGTAACACTTTATAATAGCTACACTTATTCCTGCCTTAATAAAGCATGAATAAAGACTTAATTTATAGTGAACAAAGAATGTATTAAGAGTGATTCAGGCTTATTAACTACTTAACTAATACTCTAACCCAAATTCCTGGCCCTAGCCCTAACCTTAATTAAGTGGTAACTTATCCTGAATCATGCTTAATAAACTATTTGTTCAGTATTAAATAAGTCTTTCTTCATGTTTTGTTAAGGCAAAATAAAGTGTAGTTATTATAAAGTGGTACCAAACTGACTTGAAGGCCTCACTTAGTTTGAACAGCCCTGCTCTGGTGCAAGTAAAAGCTTCATACAGTGTTTGCAGTGAAGGGACAAAGAGTCAAGTCTCAAGTCAGTCTGAGTCCGTTACAGGTCAATGGTCCACAAGTCAAGTCTCTTTGAGCTTCAAGTCTTTTCAAGCCATTGTACTAATCATTGAGTGTAGCTTTTATTATTGCAATTTGTATGATTTTTGTAAACAATTGTAATTTAAAATATCCTGGTTGTGGGACATGTTGTAGCTTGTTTTGTGTCAGTCGTTTCTTTAAGGAGGAGTGTTTTCTAAAATGCTTATGGTTTAATCGAGAAGCTTCAAGTCGTCTCACATTTTCACGCTCCAAGTCTCAAGCCCAGTGTCCTCTGCACCGTGTTTTTCGTCTTATAAGATTTATGACGGTCACACTGCAGGATGTGAGGAATTAAAAGTCGAGAGACAGAACACGGTCACATTGTGTGACGGTTCACACGATCAATCGTAGCTACTGCCACAGTCTGAGTGAACGTCAGGCTCTGTGTGATGAAGTCATAGTCGTATCTCTGGGACATGAGATCAGGTCCGTTCGATCACCTGTGTTTACGTGTTTGTAATTGTTTGCTTGATTGATCGTATTCACCTTATTCCGGAAGTTGCCGTATGCGCCGCCATCTTGTTTCTGTTTTATTAGTTTACACGGAGCAGACGAGCTCAACAGAAAATAAGTTCTGCTCGAGTAAAAAGACGTTTTCAGGAAATCATTGGTAAAAGTGTACTATTAATACACTTTTACCTCACTATTGTCCTGATAAGTACTATTTACAGCACATTTCAGATTTTCTACAATTCCAACCTAAATAACTAACATTTTGGTGCAGCACAGACCTGATATTAAGGCACTGAGACTGAATGTAGATGTGGTGGTGCTTAAACATCAGATAAATGCAGCTTTTTTAAACGTTTCATGATTGATTTGTGGCCCTCCATTTGGTCTATATTTCAATATGTGGCCCTCCATGGAAAAAGTCTGGACACCCCTGGCCTAGAGGCAACTGAATAATCAATTATCTCTACAAGTATCTCTCACAGCAGATACTTCAACTGCAAGGCTCATGCTCCCACCCCCGCCCTTGTGTCATTTGGCAAGACTTCTCTTCAGCCTTTGCTTCCTTGTGACTTTCTTCGGTTCGGACAAAGAGCCGTTTCATGATTTGAAGTGCTCCGGGTGCCGTTGGACGCGTGGAGTGGACCTTGTACCGTTTAAACCTCAAACCTGCGCAAGCTCCGGTTTGTTGTTCCGTCATTAGTTCCCGAAGTGTTCTCATTATTGGACAAACCTCTCTGACAGTCGCCCTGGGGCATTCCACTTAGTTTTTGCTTGTACGGCTAAATGTGAAATCTTTCTAAAAGGGTTGAGACTCGTATTGGAGTTGCCAAAGCGCTGCTCTGAAAGTGCAGGGTCAAAAAGTCAAACATTCGTAAGACGTAGATAAAGAAAGCGAAGAGGAACCGAAAAATGCGGAAAACGTGTGGTATTTATCTGGTTTTATTTCCCAAAAACAAGTTAATGCGAGGCTAAAATGACTAAGACTTTTATCATTTAAAGCTGGGGTCCCTGACGTTCACACTGTCGAACCAGAAGCAGGTTTTTAAATCTATCACAAACCTTTTGGCTCATCGTTAAAACTCTCATGCGTTAATTTCTGGTCCCTTTCACAGCTTTAAAATTGCTGTTTTCAGACGACAAAGTGAAACTGGGGAGGACCACCCGAGCACAGCCAATCAGAGCGCTGCGTTTAGCTCTTACTTCAAGACAAAATACTTTATTATGAAGCACAGACAGCACGCAGAGGTCTCATTTTTGTCAAAGTGCTGCTTTTACGAGATACTCTTTGATGGAAAACAAAAAACATCGTAATTCACACCAAAAAAAGTCAGGTACCTCAGCTTTAATATCACAGGAAATATTTGTTTTAACCTGTTAAGCCCGCCCATACCGATATCGGTATGGGTTCTGAGTGCGGCAGCGTTTTTGAATGTAAACAAGTCATAAAACGTAGCCAAGAGATTTTCTTTTAATTGCCCTTAATCCAATACATAACAACGTTGATAAAACTGCATTGTATTTGCCTGAAGTCACAAACGTGTCTGTTTTTAAGATATACAAGTATATTGTTATGAAGTTAATGAGTGACATTGATATCGGCAACACGCAAACCTCAACACAACACCACACGCGGTGTTTTTTCACCACTCCGACAAAATACGTGTCAAACAAAACTACAAAAACACAGCTTTCCAAAAATATATAACACAGCTGAGTCTGCTATCCCTCCGAATAAATAAGTCCCAAAACAAACACCGCGCCAATGTTCACATTTCACTCGCCTGCGCGTGTCATTGTGTGTTCGTCACAGTTACGTCATCAAATACAAAAACTTTTCACAACGAACGTAAAAACCTTTGCTTTCTTACCTTTGCCATCCTCATAATCCGTTTATTCTCGCTCCACAAAAGCTATCCTTTAGCTCCGAGGCAGGTAAGCTAGTCCCGGGCAGTGACGCGCTGTCCATGCGCTCTCGTTCATACAGCGTTATCCGCTGTCACCGGGTCAAAATTAATTGGCACCCCGGTCAAAAAGGAAAGTGTGTTTACATTCTACATCGCGTAAGGATTCTTCCGGCATCTTGGACACACGTGTAGGCTCTTACGTCGATTGCGTATCTTTGTGCGTAAAAGTGAGCGGAGCAGCCTCACCTTTCGCGTGAGCAGCACTCGCGCAAAAACATCAGAATCAGCGTTTGTGACTTTTTTTTTTTTTTTTTTTACTTATATTTGCATAACTATGCTATCAAATCCACCAAAAGTCTTTGTTTACAACTATTTTGATTTTAAGTCTTTTGGCACAGTTGGTGCCAAAGTGTGCCAAACTGTGTCCGCCTAGTATTTTGCTTATAACAACCTTCATAACAAGTGTATTCTTTGTTCTATTTGCATAATTTTTTGCACACATGTAGTCAAGTAGTTACTGAATGCTTATAATAGTATGTTGGGCATTTATTGACAGCCAATATTATGGTTATCACAGTTAGAAAAAGAAAATAATAGGCGAGGATAAAGAAAATACAGTTTTTCTCCTGGGTTTTTCATCTTGTGTTAAAAAATAATAAGAGTCCCCATCTAACTGAGAATGGAAATGTGTTGATTCAGACCCTGGCTATCTATTGAGACCAAGATTATCTATATAAAGTTCATACATTTTGGAGTAAGTCTGAATTTATTTTGGATAGGTTGTTAAGGCTTATGCACCCTCTAAAAACCCATGGGCTTAACAGGTTAATGTTAAACCTACATTTCAGGGCTTTAATGACACAAAAAAAACCTTTCTTGACAAAGCGCACATTTAAAAACAAACATAATTTACCAAAAATATTCACAGGGTCAGTGTTTCAATTGTCATTCAAAACGGAAACAATGGAATTACAAGAAACTTCACATTAAAAGCGCACATTTTTGAGCTATAAATGCACAAAAACGTCAGACTAAAGCATAATACGTGGCCGTTAAAGTGCAGTTCCTATAATCTGTTAAAAGTCACAGGAAGTAAACAAATGGTACAGAGGAGACCAAGATTATGCATAATTTACACAAAATGAATGACTTGTTTTGACCTTTTAAACATTGATTCAACAAAATCAAGGTGTTCATGTATATTTTTATTAGTCAAATTAAAAAATCTGTGACATTAGATGAGTTTTGGCCCAATGTACAGGATGTTTCTTGCTAATTTCCCAGTATGATGTCATCATTTACAACCAGGAAGTGAAATTACTCAGTGTTTGTTGTTTTAATGTTAAACCTACATTTCATATTCAACATAATTTACCAAAAATATTCACAGGTTCAGTGTTTCAATTGTCATTCAAAACGGAAACGATGGAATTACAAGAAACTTCACATTAAAAGCGCACATTTTTGAGCTATAAATGCACAAAAACGTCAGACTAAAGCATAATACGTGGCCGTTAAAGTTCAGTTCCTATAATCCATCAGGTAAAACAGTGTAATTAGCTCAAATAGCCGCTGTCAAAAGTGTGCGTCCGAGTTTGAGAGTTGGACAGGGCGAAGAAAAAGCGTTTGGACAGATCGCTCACTTTATGAAACGCGGATTAAATGCACCGAGCTCATTTCAGAATCAGGAGAAATGAGACGCTGGCCGGACTCAGGGGCAGGGGCCAAATGAGGTTTTGTGAAGAGAATGTGCCGTAAGATGCTGCCACAGACGTATTTAAACACGACATTGAATTTGAAGAAAATTCGGGGCTTATATCGAGGAAAAAAAGAAAAATACATTACAAACAGGATGAGTTTAGTTCTTAGTGTGTGGTTTACAAATGTGTGGAGAGCGTTTCTTTACAACCAAAGGATATTGTTGTGCCAGAAAAGCCATTAAAGTGCGCATGACAGGGTTTTACCATTTTCTAATTTTGACTTTATTCAGTGTATTAGTACCTCATGTAAAAATAAGTTATAGTTTTACACCAATCAAGTCGCTATTTGTGGAGAAAAATGGAAAAATCTGTTGAAACTTACAGGAAGTGAACACATTGATGACATCACACTGGGGAGACAAAGTTTATGGGTAATTTACACAAAATAATCTACTTTTTAAAAACCTTTTAAACATCAATTCAACAAAATAAAGGCGTTCACATGCATTTCTATTTGTCAAGTGACATTAGATGAGTTTTTTCCCAGTGTACAGGATGTTTCTTGGTAATTTCCCAGTGTGATGTCATCATTTACAACCAGGAAGTGAAATTAAAAACCTAAAACATTTTTAAACTGGAATGAAATTTCTAAAGTATTTTGACTTTATTTGGTGTATTAATACCTATTGTAAATATAAATTATAATTATAATATTATGGTTTTACACCAATCAAGTAGCAGTTTGTGGAGAAAAAGTTTGACAATCTATTACAGGAAGTAAGCTAATTGATGACATCACACTGGGGAGACAAAGGTTATGCGTAATTTACACAAAATAAAGTACTTTTTTAAACCCTTTAAGCATTAATTCAACAAAATAAAGGCGTTCACATGCATTTTTATTTGTCAAGTGACATTAGATGAGTTTTTCCCAGTGTACAGGATGTTTCTTGGTATTTTCCTAGTGTGATGTCATCATTGACAACCAGGAAGTGAAATTAAAAACTTAAATAAATGGCTAAACTGGGAAAAAGTGTAAAGTATTTTGACTTTATTTGGTTTATTAATATCTGTTGTAAATATAAATTATAGTTTTATACCAATAAAGCAGCCATTTGTGGAGAAAAGTTGAAAAAATCTGTTGAAAGTTACAAGAAGTAAGCAAATTGCACTGAGGAGACCAAGGTTATGCATAATTTACAGAAAATTAATGACTTTTTGAAGATTAATTCAACTAAATAAAGGTGTTCACGTGTATTTTTATTTGTCAAATAAAAAAATCTGTGACATTAGATGAGTTTTGGCCCAGTGTACAGGATGTTTCTTGGTAATTTCCCAGCGTGATGTCATCAATTTACAACCAGGAAGTGAAATTACTCAAAGTATTTGGAGTTTATTCAGTTTATTAAAGCCTTTTGTAAATATAAATCTTAGTTTTACACCAATCAACCATCCATTTGTGGAGAAAAATAGAAAAATATGTTGAAAACAAACTGAGGGAGACAAAGGTTATGCATAATTTACTCCAAAAAGTGCCTTTTTTAAAAAACGTTTTTAAACATTAATTCAACAAAATAACGACGTTCAAATGTATTTTTTTGTGTCACGTGACATTAGATGAGTTTTTCCCAGTGTACATGATGGTTTCTTGGTAATTTCCCAGTGTGATGTCATCATTTACAACCAGGAAGTGAAATTAAAAACCTAAAAAAAATTGCTAAACTGGGATTAAATGTGTAGAGTATTTTAGTAAACTTTGAAATATACAGTATTTATCTTAACTGCATTTTAGTCAGATGAGTAATCCAACCTGTCAGGGGCACTTTAAAATACATACAATCATTAAGAAAGTAGATTTTACAAATATTAAGTGCTATTACTCAGTCTTTTTGCTGCCGTTTCCTTTTTCCTCACAAATCGATCCACTTTGTGCTCTAAACGCTGCTCTTTATTTCTGCTTCAGTCGTCGGGCAGTCGCTTTTCATGGAGCTGTTTAATTTCCCTTTTCATAAACGCGGACGAACGCAGAGGATATTTCTGACATTTTGACGAGTGAACAAAATAGTCATTAAACAAAACAACAGATTTTTTATTTCCTGCCGGCGTTACACAATCGTCAGAAACAAGAGGCTTTTTGTTTGCTCTCGACCCGTTGTTCTCGGAGCCACAGCTTGATTTGTCACAGGAGAAGTGTAATAATGTTGTTTTCTTCATCTTTAAGACCAGGCTCCGTGATATGAACCTGTCTGAGGATGAAATAAAGTGTTATGTTGTGCTTTTCCAGGTGCTTTACAATGTTGTACAGTTCACTCCTTTCTGACAATCAACTCTAGGGCTGTATCTGTTTGTCGTTTAGTTAATTAATCGGTTGATGGTGTCTTTGTCGACATTTTTATTAATCGACTAATTAAGTTGCTTGGATTAAAGGAGACATATTCTGCTACAGTGACTTTTTTGAGCTTTTGACCTCTTTCTAACAATGTTCCGTCATCAAAAACACACCTGCACTGCAAAAATGTATTTCTAGATGAGTTAAACGTCTTGATTTGAGGATATTAATCTGAATTTCAGACGTTTTGACTCGTTAAGATGAGTTAAGACTTTTTATTTGATGGAACTAGATTATTTGACTTGTTTCAAACCATTTCTGACTTGTTTCAACACATTATTTCTTATTTCAATCCAAATTATCTGTCACTGGGTTAAGATCATTTTACTTGCTCCACTGACAAATGTGTTTTCTTATTTTAAGTTAAATTATTATCATTATCAGCCAGAAATACTTTGAAACCAGTGAAATATTCTGCATCACATCAACAATTAAATCTCATCGAGTCCAAACTTCTCAAATCCAGATAAAAATGATCAATTCAAGCCGTTTTAAACTTTACAGATTTACATTTTTTGCTGCAGGAAGATAATTTGGACTGAAATAAGAAATAATGTGTTGAAACAAGTCAGGAATGGTTTGAAACAAGTCAAATAATCTAGTTCCATCAAATACATAATCTCCACTGATCTTAAAAATTCAAAACATCTGAAATTCAGATTAATATCCTACAATCAAGACGTTTTAACTCATCTAGAGTTGCATTTAGCTTCATTTACGTAAGTTTAAGAGAGAAAACTGACCAATTGAAAAAAAAATAGTTTTGCCTGTAGTGTCTCACCTTATCATTCTTAATAAACTATTTGTTGATTATGAACTACATCTTTATTCACGCTTTATTAAGGCATGAATAAGTGTCGTTATCATAAAGTGTTACCACGTAATTTATTCAATCAGGTGCTTCAAACTTCCCCCAAAGCGCCCAGTGACGTTTCCTCTCAGAGATCACACACGAATCTGCACCGAGAAAAGTTTGGGTCGATTCAAAGAGCGAAATTAAGTTTGAAGCCTGCACAATGGCCCGATGTAGATGCGTTCTGAAGATTGGTGCGAACCGCGGCGGAGCTTCAATCAATGCCGCTCTCAGAAAGCATTCAAAAGTAGATCTCGACTCGAAATTGGCTGCGGAGAAGGACCACTGGACGACAAACAATGCTCGACTGAACGCTGCCCAGATCGACTCGAAAAACGGCGCTTGGATGGAACAGAAGATTACACAACCACAATGGACGGCAATATGGAGCGCGCCAGCCAAATCTGCCAGTTTGGGACAAGTCTCATCTTTTACACAATGTCCCCGTCGCTGCCAGGAAAGTGTTTGGCGCTTAAAAATCAGCGCCGATCTGGCAACGCGGCGCCCGAGAGCCAGCTGTTATGAAGACAAAGAGTTTCACAGGAATATGAATTATTAAAGGGATGATCCAAGTCCTGTTTGTCGGAAAATAAGCGTTTTTATGCGGAGAGTCGAGGCCGCGATGGAAGTTTATGTGCCGTTCTTGGTTTTTATGATAAGTCCTGGTTGGAAATATAAGTCTAGTGTTTCGGATGATGAAATTGTGAGAGAAACTGTCTGGATTTAAAGGGCCTATGACAGGTTGATGCACTAATTTTACTAAAACACAGATAAGATAATTATACTTAAGGTTCTGCTAAAGAATTTAACTATATTTATCCCGGGTTGGCCATTTTTTAGGTTAAAATCTTTACTTCCTGGTTCTAAATCATGACATCACACTGGGAAATCCTGTACCCGTCACCTAGCAACCATGTTATAAACACCTCTAATGTCACAAAAATGGTTATTTGACAAATAAAAATGTATGGCAACACCTTCATTTTGTTGAATCAATGTTTCAAGGATCAGAAATGGCGTTTGTTGGTTGTAAATTGTCCCTGGTGTGTCTCCGTAGTGTGACGTCATCGTGTTTTGGAACTCCGCTCTGCTTCCTGTAAATTTCAACATATTTTTCAACTTTCTTCACAAACCGATTCTTGGTTGGTGTAAAACGATCACACAAATGTACAACAGGTTTTACTCCACCAAATAAAGTTAAAACTAGAAAATCATAAAAACCTGTCATACGCCCTTTAACGTTTGATTTCTTGGTACCAATAAAGACTTAATTGACAATGAATATATAGTTTATTAAACATGATTCAGGATTAGTAACTACTTAATTAAGGTTAGGGTTAAAAAAAATTAGGGTCTTTGTTCATGCTTTATTAAGGCATGAACAAGTGCAGTTATTATAAAGTGTTCTTATTTGAGGTGAGTATAATTGGGAGAACAATACCATTTAATAATCTGGTTAAATAATCAGCAAAAAATCAGGTGTTTTCAAAAAACAGACACAGAACTAAATCATGTCTGACTGAGCAAGAAACACAGTTGTTCAAATCATTTCTTGTTGTCAACATAAAGCTTTCTTCACTTTAGATTTACCGTAAAATTCGGAAAAAGGTTTCTCAGGAGAGTCGTCTTCAGGTCGGCGTCAGGAAATGTTGCAGCTGGTTTTCTGCACAGAGACAGCAGGGGGCGACAACGGGGGCTTCAAACACCCCGAAAATACATTTACAACCGCCACACGGACTCACAAAGACTTTAATGAGGTAAAAATGTTACTTAGCTCTACTTTATGGACTTAAAACAGCAGATAATTCTCTGATAAGTGACGTATGAAGTCTGAAAATACATCCCGGATAGAAGGAGTTCATCAGGAAGTGTGTTTGATGCTCGGAGGGAGAGGATTTTCTAATAAACCTACCTCAAAACAGCCTGAATGCAACTGAATGCAACTCCAGGTGTGTTTTTGATGACGGAACATTATTAGAACAAGATTAAAAGCTAAAAAAAGTCACTGCAGCAGAACATGTGCTTTAACAGAAGAAGAAGAATATTGTTTTGAATAATTACATCTCTTTTGTCGACTTTCCAAAGTGCTGAACAGTCACAAAAACACATTTGTATTTCTGTTCTATTCTCCTTAACGACCCAGGCCTGAACAGTGTCCGGTCGCTCCCTCCTGTGGTCATTATCCCGACCCTGACCTCAGGCCGCTAAATGTGTGTCCTCGTTAGTGACAAAAGCGAGAAACCGAAGAGAGCTCACAGTTGAGGCTGGATCATGTTTAAAACCACACATTTAAAAGTATAATAATGCAGATAACGAAACAAAACAATACCACTTTGTATCTCTTGTTTTGCCTTATACTTTCTCAGGTTTTGTCCTGGTTCAGTCTTAGTTTAGTCCTAGTTTAGGCCTGGTTTATGCTTGGTTTAGGTTTGGTTTACGCTTGGTTTAGTCAGGGCAGTTCAGTGCCTTTTTAGTCCTGGTCAAAACCTGGTTTAGACTTAATTTAGTCCTGCTTTGGGAATAGTCTCCCCTTGGTGCCTTTTTAGCCCTAGCTTATTCCTGGTTTAGTCCTGGTCTAGTCCTGGTTTAGCCTTAGCTGTTTTATTCTAGTCAATGCCAGGTTTATACCTGGTTTAATCCTGGTCAAGATGAGGTTTAGTTTTGTCTTAGTTTAAACTTTAGTCTTAGTTTAGTCTTTGTTTAATCCTGCTTTAGGAATGGTATAGCTGTAGTCCTGACTTATTCCATGTTTAGACCTGGTTTAGTCTTAGTTTATTCCTAGTTTAGACCTGGTTTAGCCCTCGTTTATACTTGGTTTAGTCTTAGTTTAGATCTGGTTTTGTCTTGGTCAAGACAAGGTTTAGTCTTTGTTTAGTCCTAGTTTAGATCAGGTTTAGCCTTACTTTATCCTTGGTTTAGTTCGTTAGTCTTAGTTTAGCCAATTCAGTCAGTTAAGTACTGGTTCAGTCAATGTTTAGTTTTGTTTGTTTAGTTTGGGTTTAGACATGGATTAGTTGGACTTTAGTCTGTTTTAGTTCTGTTTATTCTTAGTTTAGTCCTAGGTTGGGCTTGATTTTGTCTTTGTTTATACTTGGTTCAGTCTTAGTTTTGTCAGTTTGATTTAGTCATGTTTATTTTGGGTTTAGACATAGATTAATTGGATTTTAGTCTGTTATAGTTCTGTTTAGTCTTCATTTAGTCCTGGTTTAAGCCTTTGTTTATACTTTGTCTGGTCTTAGTTTAGTCAGTTCTGTGTCAGTTTAGTCCTGGTTTAGTCAAGACGTGGGATTTTGTAGATAGTGGTGTTTTAGTTTTGGTTTAGACATAGATTAGTTGTACTTTAGTCTGTTTAGTCTATTTAGTCTGAGTTTAGTCCTAGTTTAAGCCTGGTTTAGCTTTGGTTTAGTCTTAGTTTTGTCACTTCAGTGCCTGGTTAGTTTTGTCATGGTTTAGTTTGAGTTTAGACTTGGATTAGTTGGACTCTAGTCTGTTTTAGTTCTATTTAGTCCTAGTTAAGACCTAGTTTATAGTTGGTTTAGTCTTAGTTTAGTACTAGGTTAGTCCAAGATTTAAGGAATATTTAGTTTAGTCAGTGTTTAGTTTGGGTTTAGACACTGATTAGTTGGACTTTAGTCTGTTTTAGTCCTGTTTAGGCTTAGTTTAGTCCTAGTTAAGACCTGTTTTATAGTTGGTTTTGTCTTAGTTTAGTCTATTCTGAATCAGTTTAGTCCTGGTTTAGTCAAGACTTTGGAATGTTTCGGTTTAGACATGGATTATCTGGACTTAAGTCTGTTTTAGTTCTGTTTAGTCTTTGTTTAGTTCTAGTTAAGCCTAGTTTAGTCTTGGTTGAGTCTTAATTTAGTCAGTTCGTTAGTTACGTCAGTTTAGTTTAGTCACTGTTTAGTTTGGATTTAGACACTGATTAGTTGGACTTTAGTCTGTTTTCGTTCTGTTTAGGCTTAGTTTAGTCCTAGTTAAGACCTGTTTTAGAGTTTAGTCTTGGTTTAGTCAATTCTGAATCAGTTTAGTCCTGGTTTAGTCAAGACTTTGGAATATTTAGTTTGGTTTGGGTTTAGACATGGATTATCTGGACTTAAGTCTGTTTTAGTTCTGTTTAGTCTTAGTTTAGTCCTAGCTAAGACCTGTTTTATAGTTGGTTTTGTCTTAGTTTAGTCAATTCTGAATCAGTTTAGTCCTGGTTTAGTCAAGACTTTGGAATATTTAGTTTAGTTTGGGTTTAGACATGGATTATCTGGACTTAAGTCTGTTTTAGTTCTGTTTAGTCTTAGTTTAGTCCTAGCTAAGACCTGTTTTATAGTTGGTTTTGTCTTAGTTTAGTCAATTCTGAATCAGTTTAGTCCTTGTTTAGTCAAGACTTTGGAATGTTTGGGTTTAGACATGGATTATCTGGACTTAAGTCTGTTTTAGTTCTGTTTAGTCTTAAGTTAAGTTAAGCTTCGTTTAGCCTCGGTTGCGTCTTAGTTTAGTCCCAGTTTAGTTTGGGTTTAGACACTGATTAGTTGGACTTAAGTCTGTTTATAGTTCTGTTACGCTTAGTTTAGTCTTAGTTAAGACCTGTTTTAGAGTTTAGTCTTGGTTTAGTCAATTCTGAATCAGTTTAGTCCTGGTTTAGTCAAGACTTTGGAATATTTATCTTAGTTTGGGTTTAGACATGGATTATCTGGACTTAAGTCTGTTTTAGTTCTGTTTAGTCTTAGTTTAGTCCTAGCTAAGACCTGTTTTATAGTTGGTTTTGTCTTAGTTTAGTCAATTCTGAATCAGTTTAGTCCTGGTTTAGTCAAGACTTTGGAATATTTAGTTTAGTTTGGGTTTAGACATGGATTATCTGGACTTAAGTCTGTTTTAGTTCTGTTTAGTCTTAGTTTACTTCAAGTTAAGCTTAGTTTAGCCTCGATTGCGTCTTAGTTTAGTCCCAGTTTAGTTTGATTTTAGACATAGATTAGTCTGGTTTAGTTCTGTTTAGTCTTTGTTTAGTTCTAGTTACGCCTTGTTTAGTCTTGTTTGAATCTTAGTTTAATCAGTTCGGTCACAGTTTAGTTTGATTTTAGACATAGATTAGTCTGGTTTAGTCTTGGTTTAGACCTGGTTTTGACCTTGTTTAGTACTTTACTGTTCATACTCCTCTCTCTCTTCCTTACACATGCTATACTTAGTTTTTATTTCAGTGCATTTGACCCCGTTTTGCTCTCTTTACGTCCGTTTTACCTGGTTTATTCCCTCACAGCTCGCCTTTGTCGCCGTTTTCTGAACCCCTGCGTCGCTCTGGGGCTGCACTAAATCACACTGATACGGCGTTCGAGCGGCGTTAGCCTCATTTCTGCTGATGGAGCTAGCTTTGCCGGCGCCGTTAAGACAAACACGGACGCCGGTCGCTCCGAGTAAATAGATGTTTAAAAATCAATAGACGTGCGCGGCTTTAAGGCACGGCCCGCGCTAATAAATTCAGCTCGGCTCAAACGCACTCGGCCAAGGACTGTATTATGTGCGACACAGACGTCCATGACCTCAACACCAGAGGGCGCTGTGTCTGATCGAGGCACAGGGTACAGGAGCTGGTTCTTCAGCAATTAAGCGTAATATTCCATTTAATTGTAGGAAAGACGCGTCAGAGAACATAATAAGCACTAATTAACACCGAACTGAAGCGTCTCTGACAGTTTAAACGGCCATCGAACAAAATAAAGGTGTTATTATTTGTCAAATCTTAACTATTGTGTCTCTGTCTCTCTTGTATATTTCTCTCTCGTGTCTCTCTCTGTCTCTTGTACATCTCTCTCTCTCCCCCTGTCTCTCTCGTTCATGTCTAACTCTCTCTCGCACGCTCTCTCTGTCTCTCTCTCTTTCTCTTATACATGTATCTCTCACTTGTACATTTCTCTCCCTCACTCCCTCCCCCGTCTCTCGCATCTCCTTCCTTCCCCTCCATCTCTCTCTGTCTCTCTCGTACATGTCTCTTTCTCCCTCACTCCCTCCCCCTTCTCTCTCGTTCATGTCTGTCTCTCTCTCTGTCTCTCTCACTTGAACATGTGTCCCCCCGTTTCTCTCTCTCTCCCTCCCCCCCGTCTCGCTCTCTCTCTCCCTCTCCCAACACTCTCTCTCTCTCTCCCTCATCTCTCTCTCTCTCTCCCTCACTCCCTCCCCCTTCATGTCTGTCTCTCTCTCTCTGTCTCTCTCTCTTATACATGTCTCTCTCACTTGTACATGTTTCCCCCCGTCTCTCTCTCCCTCTCTCCCCCATCTCTCTCGTTCATGCCTATCTCTCTCTGTCTCTGTTTGTCTCGCTCACTTGAACATGTGTCCCCCCGTCTCTCTCTCTCCCTCCCTCCCCCGTCTCTCTCTCTCTCTCTCTCTCCCTCCCACATCTTTCTCTCTCTCTCCCTCCCCCGTCTCTTTCCCTCCCCATCTCTCTCACTCCCTCGCCCTTCTCTCATTCATGTCTGTCTCTTTCTCCCTCTGTTTCTCTCTCTTATACATATCTCTCTCACTTGAACATGTGTCCCCCGTCTCTCTCTCTCTCCCCCCGTCTCTCTCTCTCTCCCTCCCCCGTCTCGCTCTCTCTCTCCCTCTCCCAACACTCTCTCTCTCTCCCCCGTCTCCCTCTCTCCCTCCCTCCCTCCCTCCCTCCCCGTCTCTCCCCCTCCCTCCCTTCCCCTTCTCTCGTTCATGTCTGTCTCTCTCTCTTCTTAAACTTGTCTCTCTCACTTGTACATGTGTCTCTCCCTCCCTCCCGCCTCCTTCTCTCTCGTTCATGTCTGTCTGTCTCTCTCTGTCTCTCTCTCCCTCATCTCTCTCTCTCCCCCCCTCCCTCCCCCTTCTCTCTCATTCATGTCTCTCTCTCTCTCTCTCTCTCTCTCTCTCTCTCTCTCTCTCTCTCTCTTAAACTTGTCTCTCTCACTTGTACATGTGTCTCTCCCTCTCTCCCTCCCCCATCTCTCTCCCTCGTCTCTCTCTCTCTCCCTCCCTCAGTCCTTCCCCCTTCTCTCTCAAACATGTCTGTCTCACTTGTACATGTATCCCCCCGTCTCTCTCCCTCCCTCCCTCCCCCTCTTTCTCTCGTTCATGTCTCTCTGTCTCTCTCTCTTAAACTTGTCTCTCTCACTTGTGTCTCTCCCTCCCTCCCTCCCCCTCCGTCCTGTCTCTGTCTCTCTCTCTTAAACTTGTCTCTCTCACTTGTACATGTGTCTTCCCCCCTCCCCCTCCCTCTCTCCCTCCCTCTCTCCCTCCCTCCCCCTTCTCTCTCGTTCATGTCTCTCTCTGTCTCTCTTTCTCTCTCCCTCCCTCCCCCTTCTCTCTCGTTCATGTCTGTCTCTCTTTCTCTCTCCCTCCCTCCCCCTTCTCTCTCGTTCATGTCTCTCTCTGTCTCTCTCTCTTAAACTTGTCTCTCTCACTTGTACATGTGTCTCTCCCTCCCTCCCTCCTCCTTCTCTCTCGTTCATGTCTCTCTCTCTCTGTCTCTCTCTCTCTCTCTCTCTCTCTCTCTCTCTCTCTCTCTCTCTCTCTCTCTCTCTCTCTCTCTCTCTCTCTCTCTCTCTCTCTCTCTCTCCCCCCTTCTCTCTCGTTCATGTCTCTCTCACTTGTACATGTCTCCCTCCCTCCCACTTGTACATGTGTCTCTCTCTCTCTCCCTCCCCCTCCCTCCGCCTCCCTCCCCCTCCGTCCCGTCTCTCTCTCTGTCTGACTGCGTGTGGACGTCCTGATGTTAATCTGAGGAGACGGCGGGGCCCGGGGGACACAGCTCAGAGCGCACTCTTTAATTACAGCTGGAACACGGCACGAGCCCGAGCCGTTCACATGTGGAGCCACCGCTCTCAACTGCCCCGAACACGACGACGAGAGAGAAGAACCCCGTGTACTCTCTCTTCACTCTATGTTCATTTAATCGTGTGGTTTACAAACGTACGTTTCATCAAGCGAGCCATAAACTTAATAGAGCAAACACACATTAAGTCACTGTTGATAATTGTCGTGATTTGGAGCTGGTTTAGACCCTGATTTGTGGTTTAGTCTTGAGTTCATTCTAAATCAGATCTGGTTTTGGTTTTGGTCATTGTCCAGGTGTAATTCTAAAGAAATCCATTCACTTTTATTCTTTAAGTGGTTTTGTTTTGATTCTATTTCATGTCAAATGGCTTCGACGTGTTTTAGACCTGGTTTGGACCCTTGTTTTAGACCTGTTTTGGTTCTGGTTTAGTCCATGATCAGTGGATAGCCTTGGTTTGGACCTGGTTTTGACCCTAATTACTGATTTAGTCCTGTTTTAGACCTGGTTCAGTCCTGTTTTAGACCTGGTTTGGACCCTTGTTAGTGGTTTGGTAAAGTTTTAGACCTGTTTTGGTTCTGGTTTAGTCCATGATTGGTGGGTAGCCTTGGTTTGGACCTGGTTTGGACCCTAATTACTGGTTCAGTCCTGTTTTAGACCTGGTTTAGTCTGTGATTGGTGGTTTTGACCCTGATTACTGCTTTAGTCCTGTTTCAGACCTGTTTTAGTTCTGTTTCAGGCCTGTTTTAGTCCTTGTTTATACCCGTAGTGGTTTAGGTAGTAGGTGGTAGTAGGTTCAGTCCCTCTTCAGACCTGGTTCAAAACTGTTTTGAACCTGGTTTAGACCCACTTTAGACCCGCTTTAGAACTGGTTTACACCTGCTTTAGACCCACTTTAGACCTGCTTTAGACCAGCTTTTGACCCGCTTTATACCCGCTTTAGACCTTGTTTCAAACCTGCTTTAGACCTGCTTTAGACCTCCTTGCGTTAGATCCAGTTTAGACCCAGTTTAGACCTGCTTTAGACCCGGTTTAGACCTGTTTCAGACACAGTTTAGACCTGCTTTAAACCTGTTTCAGACCTGTTTCAGACCTGGTTTAGATCTGCTTTATACCCGGTTTAAACCTGTTTCAGACCCGGTTTAAACCTGTTTCAGACCTGGTTTAAACCTGTTTCAGACCTGGTTTAAACCTGTTTCAGACCTGGTTTAAACCTGTTTCAGACCTGGTTTAAACCTGTTTCAGACCTGGTTTACACCTGGTTTAGACCTGTTTCAGACCTGTTTCAGACCCGGTTTCAGACCTGGTTTACACCTGGTTTAGACCTGCTTTAGACCCGGTTTAGACCTGTTTCAGACCCGGTTTAGACCTGCTTTAGACCTTTTTCAGACCTGGTTCAGACCTGGTTCAGACCCGGTTCAGACCCGGTTCAGACCCGGTTCAGACCTGTTTCAGACCTGTTTCAGACCTGCTTTAGACCTGTTTCAGACCCGGTTCAGACCTGCTTTAGACCTGTTTCAGACCTGTTTCAGACCTGCTTTAGACCTGTTTCAGACCCGGTTCAGACCTGCTTTAGACCTGTTTCAGACCCGTTTCAGACCTGTTTCAGACCTGTTTCAGACCCGGTTCAGACCTGCTTTAGACCTGTTTCAGACCTGTTTCAGACCTGTTTCAGACCTGCTTTAGACCTGCTTTAGACCTGTTTCAGACCCAGTTTAGACCTGTTTCAGACCCGCTTTAGACCTGTTTCAGACCCAGTTTAGACCTGTTTCAGACCCAGTTTAGACCTGTTTCAGACCTGTTTCAGACCTGTTTCAGACCCGGTTCAGACCTGTTTCAGACCCGGTTCAGACCATCAGTGTAATGAGTGTAATACGTTGTAGAATCCTTGTCTTATTAGAGCTCACGGCCGTCGCAGCAGGATCTCATTTCCTTCAGGCTTATGCAGAGTACAGCTGTAGTTATTTACCCACAATCCCCTGTTTGTTGAGGCAGCATCATAAATAACACAATGTATTTTCTGTGAACAATCATAAAAACTAATGTAACACCTGCTCTATGCAAATAACCCCGCGCCGACTCTGACCCACAAAAGAACAAGAGCTGGATTTAAAGTCCAAATTATGAATAAGAAACGAGACGTAAACATGAGCTGAAACTGCGGCGGCCGATTCACAGAAGCTTTGGTTTGAAATGCACCGGAAGAAACGACAAACTATCGACTTAATCAAGATCTGTGTGGTTTAAAAGCTGAATATTTGACAGATCATTAACAGTAAGATCACATCTGCTCCCAAACCAAACCTGGAAAATGACACATAATATTGTTCTTTGTCAAAAACATTCAGTCACACTTGTTTCATTCGTCCTGTTTACGAGGTCCTCTTCTCTCAGCCTTTTAGACCTGCATGGATTGAACCCTGATTAGTGGTTTCATTCTGTTTTAGACTTGGTTTAGTACTATTTTAGACTTGTTTAGTCATTAAGTAGTGGTTCAGTCCTGTTTTAGAGCTGATTTGGAGCTTGATTACTGCTTTAGTCCTGTTTTATACCCGTTTAGTCCTTGAATAGTAGTTTACTCCTGTTTTAGACCTGGTTTGGAACTTGAGCAGTGGTTTAGTTCTGTTTTAGTCTTGATTTAGACATTGATTAATGGTTTAGTTTAGTTTTGGCCTTAAATAGGATCCTTGTAGTTGGTTTTAGTCCTGTTGTAGACCTGGTTTTGTCCTTGATTTGTGGTTTAATCCTGTTTTAGACCTGGTTTTGTTCTTGATATGTGGTTTAATCTTGTTTTAGACCAGGTTCGACCTTCATCATTGCTTTTGTCCTATTTCTGACCTAGTTTAGTCCTATTTTAGGCATGAGTTAGTCCTTGATTAGTAGTTTAGTTCTTGCTATGATAATTATCATCATCATCATAGCAAGATGTCTGGTTGAATTCCCAAAGCAAGAGGATGTCTGGTTCGATTAGGACTCAAATGCAGAAGACTTCAATCTACTCTGGGTTAAGGTGGAGGTTTAGTCTTGTTTTAAGCCTCATTTAAGGCCAATTCATACTTCATAAGAAGCACGAACTTTGTTCGTGCGCCTCAGGCTGTAAGAACAAGAACAAAGTTTGTTTCGGCTCTGGCATTCATACTTCAGCTCAAGCGCCGCAGCGGAACTCCTTCAGACCCCGCCCCCGTGATCCCCAACAACTGTGTCCACGCTGTTTCTATGGAGATTGCCATCGCTGACAGCTCAGTTGATATCGTTTTAGCAATGATGGCAGATGTAGTTTTTGAGTGGATGAGAGAGGAGGAGGAAGAAGAGAGGATGATGTTTGAAGATGAAGAGGATGACGACTTTTTTTTTTTTTTTTACATGCGCTGGCCGAGGAGACAGAACGAAATGAGCGAAGATGGCATGTTCGGCCGCTAAATACAACGCGGGTCGTACAGGGCAGTCTGCTCGTTCAACAAATGCGGGAGATAGATGAGGAGAGGCACTTTTCGTACTTCAGATGTCAGCCCGTCGGTTTGACCACCTTGTCTTTAGGATAACACTATTTCTCCAACATGCGCCCAAGGCAATTTACCCCGCCCCTTTTGAAAAACTGGCCAATCAGAGCCTAGTTGACGCACGGCTTTGCCGAACAAAGTTCTGCTCAGCTGATGTGCCAAGAACAGGCTGCGAGAACAGCCGAACAGAGGCTGTAAGAACAAAATGACGTAATTTTGTTCTTACAGCCCGAGGCGCACGAACAAAGTTCGTACTTCTTATGAAGTATGAATTGGCCTTTAGTCCTCCAGTAGGGGTTTAGTCCTGTTTTAGACCTGGTATGAACCTTGATCACTGCTTTAGTCCCGTTTTAGACCTGGTTTAGTGCTATGTTAGACCTACTTAGTTCTTGAGTAGTGGTTTAGTCCTGTTTTAGAACTAGTTTAGTCCTTGATTAGTGGTTTAGTTCTGTTTTAGACCTGGTTTAGTCCTATTTTAGACCTTGTTTAGTCTTTAAATAGTAGCTTAGTCCTGTTTTAGACCTGGTTTGGACTCTGATTAGTGGTTTAGTTCTGTTTTAGACCTGGTTTAGTCCTATTTTAAACCTTGTTCTTTGATTAGTGGCTTGCTTTAGACCTGGTTTAGTCCTATTTTAGACCTTTTTTAGTCTTTAAATAGTAGCCTAGTTCTGTTTTAGACCTGGTTTAGTCCTATTTTAGACCTTTTTTAGTCTTTAAATAGTAGCCTAGTTCGGTTTTAGACCTGGTTTAGTCCTATTTTAGACCTTTTTTAGTCTTTAAATAGTAGCCTAGTCCTGTTTTAGACCTGGTTTAGTCCTATTTTAAACCTTGTTCTTTGATTAGTGGCTTGTTTTAGACCTGGTTTGGACACTGATTAGTGGTTTAGTTCTGTAATTATTATATAACGTGTTAAACCCAAAATGTCTGTCAACAACTCCTCTTTAAGGTTTCCTCACCTAGAAAGTAACTCCCATCGACTAAACCCTGATTTCCATGGTTAGTCTGCGCCTCATTAACTCCACATGGTGTTTGCTGCCAGCTTTAACTTCGCACAAACATCTCCGGCTTCTGCGTCCGTCCATTGAAGCCCCATCAAGAGGAGCGAGCCGGGGCCTGTGTGGGAGCCTCCCCCCCAGCCCCGCCCCCTCGGCCCGTAACGAGCTGTCCACGGCGGGGAGGGAGCGCCGACAAGGGCCCTCCGTGAAGGGCCCTAATGAGGAGGAGAGACAAAAGAAGCAGACAGGGCAAACGGGAGACGTGTGAGGCGGCGAGGGGAGAGAGGGGAGAAGGGAGAGGAGGCAAGGGCGTAATTAAGTTCTGCACCGTGTCACAGGCGATCTGAACAAGTGGTAATTTAACTGGAATAGAGCCAAGAGAGGAGCCGGGGAAGAGGAGGAGAGAGACGGCCAGAAGTGTGGGGTATAGTCGACTAAAGACAGCTTTGATCGACTGAAAACATGCTCCGTGCAGCGTTTAATCCACTAATCGTGACTAGTCGACTAGAAAAATAATCACAGTGGGTTAAAGAGACTCTGAAACACGTGTGAAAAGACCTTCTAGAGCAAAGAAAGAGAAGTGATGCAATAAAAATGAAACGATTTCAAGGTTTTCATCTGTACTACATTTCATCCATATAATATTTTCTTTCTAAAAGTCTTCCGTCACAATATTTCTACCGTTATTTGGTTAAAAATGTATTTAAAAATCTCAATGTACAATAGGAATAAACGTTTGTCTTATCGACTACTAAAACTGGCCTAAACTCCATGCAAAAGTTGTCACTCAAGTTCACACAAAAACAAATATCGAAGTGTTATTTATTTATTTATTTATCTATTTTAATTAAACACACAAATCACGACCAGAGAGTGAATAAATGATACAAATAATATAAAATACATATAATAAACAACATAGATAACAAAAAAAAAACGAACAAAAAAATCATTAAAAAATAAAATTAAATGTAATGAAATGGAACGAAACTCGAATCAAAAGGAAATCGAATCAAAATCAAATGGAATGGAGCTGGAAATCGTGTTGAATCGATGCGTGCAAAGCTTTTTTCAGACGGTGAAGGGAAACTGGGGCAGACCACGCAAGAACAGCCAATCAGAGAGCTGCATTTGGGTCTTAATTCTGGCTTTACGAGAAATAATACAGCTCTATTTGCAGAAAGTGTGCAGTGGTCTCATTGTGTCCAAAATGTCCAAATGTACCACTTTACAAAAAGAAATGTCAGGTGGTCCCAGCTTTAAGTGCCTTGTGTTCAAATAAAAACTTTAATTAATCGATTAAGGTCAGACTCTACAGGCAAAACACATTTTTTTGGTCAGTTTTCTCTCTCACATATCGACTTTCATGTGGAAACAACAAACGTGTCCAATCTGCTCCTAAAGATGTTTGATTCTTCCATTGAATCCACTTCATCCATAGATTTCTCTGGGACATTGTAACTTCAAAGGACGTTTTCTTAAAATGCATTTTTGTCCCTCGAGACATAAAGATCAGCCTTAAAGTAGATCCTACACCAAACTGTACAATCTGGACTCAACAAGATTTAGACCAAACGAACAGAAGAATTTGTTGACATTTAATTCTGAAAGGGATTTATTAAAGTTTTAAGTAAAAATAATTAGACTAAGTTTGAATTTTTAGGACAATTTTCAGTCAAATCTAGTTTCCTAAAACTAAATAAGAAATCCAAAATCCCCTCTGTACATTTTTTCTTATAACTAATATGTAGATGTAAGAAATTTATCAGAATCAGAATCAGAAACGGTTTATTTCCATTGTCAGTGATCAAAAATTCACAAACATAGGAACTTGCTTCAGCGTAAGATGCAACATAAAACAATTAATAAAACATATAAAATATAAAATGTATATTTAAACCTGGTTCTGTCCATATTTTAGATTTAAATGTCCCAAATATGTGCAATTTTGTCTGTTTTTATTCATAAAATGCCTTATTTTGACATGAAAAACTTCTAATACATTTTTTTCTTACATTTATTTGAGTAAATCTTTAAACTTTGGATTTTCTCCTGTTCACCTGCAGCGTCTCGCCTTAAACAACCAAAGGGTATCGAGCCCTAATGAGAAGAGAGACGTAAGAAAGTGAGGTGGAGGGGTGAGGTGGAGGGGTGAGGAAAAGTGGAAAAGGAGAGAGCGAGAAACCCAGATGAGCGAGCGAGAGAATAAAGTGCAGACGGGAGAGAAGAGGAGAGGTGAAAAATGATCTGGAGTTCACTGGAGTCATTGTGAAGAGACCTGGGCCCGAGCCAAAACCAAGAAGCGTCTCCAAAAAGTGATTAAAGGAAGACGAGACGAGGGAGAGACGAGCGGAGGGTGAGATGAGAGGGAGGGAGGGACGAGGGGAGGGAGGCTGTTCAGAGCCAGTCCGTCTCATTAAAAAGACTTTAAGTGAGGTTAAGTGGACGGATTAGGACGCTCTTTTACCTCGTGACACACACCGAGTTAATGTGAAAAGATTTAGAAAAGGTTCAGAGGATTGTTTGGGGACAACACGACGACGTTCAAAAGTCCTGATTTAACATTTTCGGATAGAATGTGCAATCAACGTGAAACAAACGCTGGCACAAAGTTCAGTGTTTTCCGTTGTTTTATGTGTTTTGTTTTGCCATCAAGATGAAAAACTCAGGCAAAACTATGTATATGTTGATAGTTTGCGCTTTCTACAACAACAAAAGTGTCCAATCTGCTCCTAAAGATGTTTTATTATTCCGTTTCTGACTCCTGATTCATTCTCTGACACGTCATTTCAAAGACTGTTTTCTCCAAATGCATTCACAGAGACATAAAGCCTTAAAGGAAAATATCATGCATTTAACCTCTTGTTTTTAGCCTTCAAACATGCTCTTGACCTTTTAATTTGCCGTCTCATGTTTTTAAAGAAAGAATAGTTTATTATGAGCTTTTCTCAGCTGTCTGGAATGACACTGAGTGCATCCAACCAGTAGATGGCGCCTCACACAATACACAGTTTTAGAGAAAACGTCTCTAAGATAATGTGGACTTCAAACAGCAGAAGATTCTCGATAAGTGACGTATGAAATCCAAAAAATCGTCCCAGATCGAGGGAGTTCAGCAGGAAGTGTGTTTGACGCTCGGAGGAAGAGGATTTTCTAATAAACATCACGATTTCGATCACGATTCATGTTCACTTTGTAGTTTTTCATTGCCTATAATAATAATAATAATAATAATAATAATAATAATAATAATAATAATAATAATAATAATAATAATAATAATAATAATAATAACAATCGTTTATTCGTTTAATAGTTTTTGACATTTTGTTTAAATAATGTTTCTTTGTCCAGTTAACAATTACGACCATTATATTTTCGTCGTATTTAAACGCGTCTTTGTCACTTTTAGTCGTGTCTTTGTCGTCTTTTAGTCACGTTTTGGTGTATCGAGTCGAATCTGTTGTCTGTATCGGCGTGTTTTTGTCGCTTTCGAACACATTTTTGTCGATTTCGGTCGCGTTTTTGTCGCTTGTTGCAGAACACGGCTAAACAACAAGTGTGTTTGAACAGACGGCTGCATTAAAGAGAGAAACGGTGAGTCACTATTCATCTTATTTCTGAAGTTGCCGTACGCGCCGCCGTCTTGTTTCCGTTGTAGTTCACACGAAGCAGACGAGCTCAACAGAAAATAAGTTCTACTCGACTAAAAAGCCGTTTTCAGACTGACCAGGAAATCGTTGCGTTGTGACTTGTTGTTGCTCGTGTTCATTAAACATTTTACACAAATCAATCTACTTTATGTAACATTTTAGCGGTGAGACTTTTCCCTCGTTCGTCATTAGCTTTAACGGAGTTCTCGTCAAACGGAAGTGCGTTTACAACAAAAGTGCAAAAAACGGCAAAAGTGGGCGGGGCAGAATAAGGTGAATACCACGATTTCACAAAAACAGCAGATTGTCACAGGGACCAGCTCACGATTCTATTTTAATCACCGTATCGCCCAGACCTACTGTAACTACTGCAACAAACATTTTACTTAATGCAAAAAATTGGTGCACGCTAACATGAACTTCAGTAAAAAACAGGTACAGGGCCTTTAAAGTGAGCTGAAAAAGTGAGTTTTTCATAATTCATAACATAAATCTATTGTGTTCAGTTGTTCAGGGTCTCGTAGACAAGAAAACATGATGCATTTTGTCATTCTACACAACACAAAACATGGGTTTTGTAAAGTTTTCAGCCCTTTTTGTTGCGATATTCTGTAAGTGTGTCATACAAAGGAGTTTATGCTGTATTTTTTACTTAAAATCATAAATCCATTACAGCTCTATTGTAATGAAAGACCTCACAAATGACTAAAAATGTCTGAAATCAACGCTATTAAATACACGTCATTGGCTTCACCATTGAGTTGTATAATTTAGAAGGTTTGTCGCAACGAAACTCCAAAACAGTGTACAAGGTCACTGAAAATCTGATCGTTCTGATTTGTGCAGTTGTCAGATTATGTAAATGTCACGTAAATCTGATGCAGTAATCTGATTTCTCTTTGATTGTTCACACTGAGCAGGTTTGGACGAGAAAAATTATGCAAAAAAAGGGGCAAACTAATGCGACAAAGACAAAAATGAAAGAGAAAATGTTGAAGATTGAAAGAGTTATTTTAAAATACACTGTACTTTCTTCCCAAAACAATATTTAATCAAAAAATTAAAAGAAAAGTGCCTTATATGACCTTTTTCCCAGTATTTATTCAACCCAGTGAACACAAATGCAATGTAAACATAATTATAGGCTACTGTATGTATCCTGCGGCGGCCATCTTGGATCTGGCTCCATGCTGTTGCTAAGGAACCGTTTCCGTGGGGATCATCGCTCTTATCGCAGATTATCCGTCTCCTCTTTTCTGAAGGACAGTGTTTGTTTTAGCGGGACTCGTCTTCTCTTGTTTGAACAAATGTCTCTTCACAGAATCTGAATTGAACTGAATTATACCGGATTTTATCGAGAACGTTTTGCGATAAAGACTCAAACTGATGAAGTGTCGCGACTTTTTAAACGTGGGTTATGGTTTGGACGAATTGTTGAAAGAGTGGTTCGTGTCCAGTGGATAATTTATATGTTGAATACCATTTAGAAGGTATTCAACATATAAATTTGTGAGAAAAAACAGCAAATTTTCAAGGTTATAAACGTGAAAATTGGCGGTAATTCGATATGATCCCAAGAAAAACGCAGCAAATCTCTGGCAAAAACTTGCAAATTTACAAGATTTAAAACGTGAAAATTTGCAGATCAAAGTAGAAAAGTTTTGCGACAAAAACATGCAAATTTACAAGGTTATAAACATGAAAATTGGCTGTAAAATGTCGATGTGATCCCAAGAAAAAAGTTGCAAATATCTGACAAAAAAATTTGCAATTCAAAGTAGAAAAGTTGTGCGACAAAAACAAAGAAGGGAAAGAACAAGGAAAGCATATTTATGTGTCACGCATACAAGGAAAAAGTAGTCATTTGTACGAAAATCATGGAAATTTAAAGCTTTAAACGTGAAAAACTGCACAAAAAAGTGGTAAATTTGTGAGAAAAAAGTTTAAAAATTTTTTTTGAGGAAAAGCCTGCAAATGTACAAGATTTAAATGTGAAAATTTGTGAGAAAAAAGATTGTGAGCGAGAAAATTATCTGGGAAAAGTATCAAAAACCTGCCACGCTGTTTTAAACATGAAAATCAGCGGGAAAAGTAGCAAATTTGAGAGAAAAAACACCAAATTTACACAATTTAAATGGGAAAATTTGCTGATGGAGATGAAAAACAGACGCGAACCTATCTTTAAATCTTCGCCCTCGTGCCTCGGGATTTTAACGGTTTTAAAGTGAATAGAGCTGCAACTAATGATTATTTTGGTAATCGATTAGTCTAGAGCAGGCATGTTCAAACTCAGGCCCGGGGGCCAAAAGCGGCCCTCAGACCAATTTTTCTTGGCCCTTAGTCTTCCTGGTGAACTGGCCCACATTGTCCTGATAAGTACTATTTACAGCACATTTCAGATTTTCTACAATTCCAACCTAAATAACTAACATTTTGGTGCGATACAGACAGAAGACAATGAGACTGAATGTAGATGTGGTGGCGCTTTAAAAATCAGATTAATGCAACCTTTTTTGAATGTTTCGCGATTTATTTATGGCCCTCCGCTTGGTCTACATTTCAGTATGTGGCCCTCGATGGAAAAAGTTTGGACACCCCTGGTCTAGAGTTTAGAGACTAAGAACGGAGGCGACTGGAGGCAAAATGAAGTCGACCATAAATGTTTCAATGATTATGTCACATTATTAGATCTAAATTCTACTGGTTTTAAGTGTTTGTGTTGTGTATCTAATTCAAAAACTTATTTATTCAAGTTTTAAGTGTAAAAAAAATCTGTCAATTTGAATTTTAGGATACTTTTTAGTCAGATCTAGTTTACTCAAAAAGCTAAATAAGAAATCCAAACTCAACTCTGCACATTTTTAATATTTGTACAAAGTGAACCAAGAAATTTAAACCTGGTTCTGGCCATTTTTCAGATTTAAATGTCTCAAATATGTGGATTTTTGGCCCTTTTTACACATAAAATGCCTTATTTCGACATGAAAACATGACACGATGAATAGCTTGTAATACACTTTTTTCTTACATTTATGTGACTAAACTACAGGAGAAGTTTCACATTGATATTGTTAAATTCAAGATTTTTTCCTATTGTAATGTCTCACCTTTATAAACTATTTGTTCATAATTAATTAAAGTGCGTATGGCGGGTTTTTATGATTTTCTAATTGTGACTTTATTCAGTGTGTTAATACCTCTTGTGAATATAAATTGTAATTTTACACCAATCAGGTCACTGTTTGTGAAGAAAACTCGAAACATCTGTTGAAAATTACAGGAAGTAAAGAGACTGATGACATCACACTGGGGAGACAAAGGTCATGCGTAATTTACACAAAATAAACTACTTTTTTGACCTTTTAAACATCGATTCAACAACAAAAAGGTGTTCAAATATATTTCTCTTTGTCAAATGAACAAAATCTGTGACATTAGCTGATAATCTGAGTTCTGGCCAGTGCACTGTGTGGTTGCTATGGTAATTTCCTAGTGTGACGTCATACTTTACAACCAGGAAGTAAAAAAAAACCTTTAAAAAATTGTTAAACTGGCGTAAAATTTCTGAAGATTCTAGCAGGAATTGAAATATATTTATCTTAACTGCATTTTTGTGAAATTAGTAGTTCAACCTGTCATAGGCCCTTTAAGTGTTTGTTCTTGCTTTATTAAGACTAATTAAGATGCAGTTGTTATAAAGTGGTAGCCATGTCTCTCACCTTTTAATTTAATCTTAATTTAATCTCTAAATGATGACTTTATTCAGTTTTATGCACCTTATACTGCGTTAACATTTACCTTTTGAGTACGTCTTCTATTCTATTTTCTATTCTTGGTTTCTTTCTTTTGCTCACGTTCATAAACTCCGCCCCTGACATGATAAAAGCGGCTCCAGTTCCCGTGTGCCTTTGTGGCTGGCCTCGTCTCCCTTCTCGCCCACTCCTTTTCCTTTATCCGAGCTTCATTTACGGCGGGAGCTGACAGGGAATCATTAGACGCCTAATGAAAAGCAACAGAGCCGTAGCCCGGCGTCAGTGTCGTTTACAACCCGCTCCGACCGACCCGCGCTGAACAGGCCCGTACATGTGCCCCGGAAACGTGCGCTGGGTGTTAAAGTTATACACGACGAGGAGATTTAGTCTTTTTCATCCCACATTGAGTTTGTTATTAAAGCAGGACAGAATGAAATGATTGGACTCATGTTATGCAGTTTTACAACGTTATTAGCCTTTAAACATGCTCTAGAGCAGTGGTTTTCAACTCTTTTTGGGTTGTGGCACACTTTTTGGGTTTAAATGCTACCACGGCACACCACCTGCTACAAAAACATGACCAAAACAGACCATTTAGTTAAAAATATGGTATATAACAAGCCCACTGATGTTTGTGCCACTGTCTGGTTCTTTAAATGTGGTAATAGTGATGGTTTTGTGTTATTTTTTTGTGCAGAAGTTGCTCAGGACACTCCAAAAAGGTAAATGAGTCAATTTCGTCCACGTTTGTCAATCTGTTAACTCAATGGGACATTTTTTCAAGGCACACAGGCACACTGGTGTTCCCCGGCACTGGTTGAAAGTCAAGGCTCTAGAGTGCCATGTTTAAAAATATAAAGTTTCTTCTTCATTCTCTGCCCTGTGTTATCAGTCACTATGAAATGACACTTACTGAGTGCATCCATCCAGCAGATGGTGCCAGCGCTGTATAGAATCTAGTGAAGTTAGTGCTGAAAAGACGTCATTGTGTGGATTTGCTGCAGCACTTATCGAGTTTAGAGGCAGAAATGATCAGAACGAGTTTAGTGCTGATTTAAGGATTAAAAACAGCAGAATAAATGACGGATAAATGACGTAGAAGATTCGAAAATACGTCCCAGATCAAGTGGTTCAGCAGGAAGTGTGTTTGACGCTCGGAGGGAGAGGATTTTCTAATAAACTTTCCTCAAAACAGCATGAATGCAGCTGAATGCTACTCCAGGTGTGTTTTTGATGAAGAACATTGTTAGAACAGGATTAAAAGATCAAAAAAGTCACTGCAGCAGAATGTGTGCTTTAAAATCTGAAATTATTATTATTTTTTAAGTGCTCAATGTTATTAAAGATGTTATGTACTACTTGCTTATTTTTATTTACAGTAATTGATGCCAAACATGAATTTCTAGATGAGTTAAACGTCTTGTTTTCAGTATATTAATCTTAATTTCAAACATTTTGACTTGTTCAGACCTAGAACTAGATTATTTTACTCGTTTCAACCTGTTTCTGACTTGTTTCAAATTATCTCCCAGTGGGTTAAGATTATTATACTTATCCCAATGGCAGATTTAATTTATTTTAAACTAAATTATTGCGTAATCAGTCAGAAATACCTTAAAACTAGTTAAATATTCTGTATGATGTAAGAAATTCAGTCAAATCTACTCAAATTCAGATAAAAATTGTAAATTCAAGTCATTTTAATCTGGGCTACATGTACACGATTTGCTGTTACGGTATTGATTTTACGTTTAAAAAAGATGACCAAACATTTGACGTCATTATTTCCGGTGTAAAGATAATCCATGTTTTCTTCTCGTGTCGCTGCAAATGATAACTTTTCCCTGTTGTGTGTATCTACGTTTTAAAACAAATGTGTTCTTAGTTAAAAACAAACATAATTAGTGCATTATTTTGACGCCCGCAGAGTCTCCAGAACGTCGCTGACATCGTTCTCGTTCCACTCTTTGCTAATTACTCATTAAGGCCTCAGTTTTGCTGCACATCGTCGACGCACTTTGCAAAACCTGAAGCTAATTATTAAAGTATTTTGTCTCTAACGAAACAATTTGGTTGTGAATTGTACGTCGCTGACACGGGATAATCAGAATGTCCCGCTGGCGTGTTTAATTCTGTCATATTTGGCTAATTAATCCCATCTTCCGCCGCTTCTTCCTCTGTGTTTCGTGTCATTTCCTCTCTTTTTTGTTAAAGGTACGTCGTTCTGCCGAGTTTTTCATCTCCATCAGTAAATTTTCCCATTTAAATCGTGTAAATTTGGTGTTTTTTCTCTCAAATTTGCTACTTTTCCCGCTGATTTTCATGTTTAAAACAGCGTATAGTGGCAGGTTTTTAGATACACTTTTGATACTTTTCCCAGATAATTACAATCTGTTTTTTTCTCACAAATTTTCACATTTAAATCTTGTAAATTGTGTGTTTTTTCTCTAAAATTTGCTACTTTTCCCGATGATTTTCATGTTTAAAACAGCGTATAGTTGCAGGTTTATAGATACACTTTTGATACTTTTCCCAGATAATTTTCTCGCTTACAGTTTGTTTGTTTTTTTCCTCACAAATTTTCCCATTTAAATCGTGTAAATTGTGTGTTTTTTCTCTAAAATTTGCTACTTTTCCCGCTGATTTTCATGTTTAAAACAGCGTATAGTGGCAGGTTTTTAGATACACTTTTGATACTTTTCCCAGATAATTTTCACGCTTACAATCTGTTTTTTCTCTCACAAATTTGCCACTTTTTTGTGCAGTTTTTCATGTTTAAAGCTTTAAATTTGCATGATTTTCTTACAAACGACCACTTTTTTCTTGTATGCGTGACACATAAATATGCTTTCCTTGTTCTTTCCCTTCTTTGTTTTTGTCGCACAACTTTTCTACTTTGATCTGCAAATTTTCACGTTTTAAATCTTATAAATTTACAAGTTTTTTGTCAGAAATTTGCTACATTTTTCTTGGGATCACATCGACATTTTACAGCCAATTTTTATGTTTATAACCTTGAAAATTTGCAGTTTTTTTCTCACAAATGTCGTACTTTTCCAGCTGATTTTCATGTTGAAAACCTTGTAAATTTGCATGTTTTTTTTAATCCGAAATTTGCTACTTTTTTCTTGGGATTACATTGATTTTTTTTTTTTTTTTTTACAGCAAACTTTGATGTTGAAAACCTTGTAAATGTGCATGTTTTTAGAGACACTTTTGATACTTTTTCCAGATAAAATTCATGCTTAAAATCTGTTATTCACAAATTAGTCACTTTTTTGTGCAATTATCACATTTGAATCTTGTTTCTCTCAATTTTTCTCACAAATTTGCCACTGTTTTTTGCAAATTCTCATGATTTTCAATCATAAATTGACCACTTTTTCCTTATTTGCGTGAAACATAAACATGCTTTCCTCTTTCTTTGCCACTTAAACCTCCACTTTCCTTCTTCACAGCCGTCGTGGAGTGTCAGAATACACAGATAGAAGCACAGATTACTGTTGATGTTCACGTCGCTGTCCACGGCGCAGTAAAAGGCAGTAGATTACGCTGCACAGATTGAAAAAGCCGTCCTCACTCCTTCAGAACAGTCATCGTTTTCCCCGTAGCGAGAAACAAGTCTATTTTCATGTTTAAATTGGTTTAAATTTGCGTGTTTTTGTCGCACAACTTTTCTACTTTGACCTGCACATTTTAACATTTTAAATCTTGTAGATTTTTGTGAAATTTGCAACTTTTTTCTTGGGATTACATCAACATTTTTACAGCCGATTTTCATGTTTATAACCTTGAAAATTTGCAGTTTTTTCTCACAAATTAGCAACTTTTTTTCTTGGGATTGCACTGACTTTTTACAGCAAATTTAGATGTGGAAAACCTTGTAAATGTGCATGTTTTTAGACACACTTTTAATACTTTTTTCCAGGTAAAATTCATGCTTAAAATCAGTTTTTCACAAATGTGTCACTTTTTTGTACAATTTTCATGATTTTCAATCATACAGTTACATGATTTTCAATCATAAATTGACCACTATTTCCTTATTTGCGTGAAACATAAACACACTTTCCTGGTTCTTTCCCTTCCTTGCCACTTAAACCTCCACTTTTCTTCTTCACAGCCGTCGTGGAGTGTCAGAATACACAGATAGAAGCACAGATTACTGTTGATGTTCACGTCGCTGTCCACGGCGCAGTAAAAGGCAGTAGATTACGCCTGCACAGATTGAAAAAGCCGTCCTCGCTCCTTCAGAACAGTCATCTTTTTCCCCGTAGCGAGAAACAAGTCTATTTTCTCGCTCTGGAAACCGAGCGGCAGAGAGAACACGCTGCGTTTGGAGATGAGGTTTTGCCGTTCGGGGACATTTGGACGTCTTTATGAACTCACAAAGACGGCGGAGGCAGGGAATGGAGGCCGGAGTTAAAGAAGCTGTTGTTTTGAGATAAGAGATGAGACAAAGTGGGTCGCGGTCGATGTTTTGCTCTGGCGATGTTGGAGAGTTTGTGCAGCGGGAGAGGGAGAGGTCATCCGCTCCGTCTGTGGCCAAGAGTGCGCTGTCTGGGACGGTATGGAGGAGGCAACAAATGGAGCCAAAATAGACTCCGAGCACAGAATCGATGCCTCAACGTCACGTCTGCAGCGTAACCTTTCTGCAGATGTTTGTGCTTTGTCTGGAATGTTCTGTGACATTCGACCAGAAAATAACAAAGTGTAAACGTAAAAGCACTGTATTTAAGTCGTGTTTTATGCATCTGTGCTTTACTTAAGTCGTTTTTACTTTTACTAAGACCAAGTATCTGTACACCGCAAAAGATGAATTTCTAGATGAGTTAAAATGTCTTGATTTCAGGATATTAATCTGAATTTCAGACGTTTTGACTCGTTAAGATCAGTTAAGACTTTTTATTTGATGGAACTGGATTATTTGACTTGTTTCAAACCATTTCTGACTTGTTTCAACACATTATTTCTTATTTCAGTCCAAATTATCTGTCACTGGGTTAAGATCATTTTACTTGTTCCACTGACAAATGTGTTTTCTTATTTTAAGTTAAATTATTATCATTATCAGCCAGAAATACTTTGAAACCAGTGAAATATTCTGCATCACATCAGCAATTAAATCTCATCGAGTCCAAACTTCTCAAATCCAGATAAAAATGATCAATTCAAGCCATTTTAAACTTTACACATTTACAGTTTTGATCTGCAGTGACAGATAATTTGGACTGAAATAAGAAATAATGTGTTGAAACAAGTCAGAAATGGTTTGAAACAAGTCAAATAATCTAGTTCCATCAAATACATAATCTCCACTGATCTTAAAAAGTCAAAACGTCTGAAATTCAGATTAATATCCTATAATCAAGACATTTGAACTCATCTAGACATTCATTTTTTGCAGTGCAGACTGTCCAAATGAAGTCCTTCTAAATGGGATTTTTCCGTCTCCTCTGGTCGACGCTCGAGTGTTTATCTTTGAATTCACTTGGATGAAATCGTTCAATGGGGGCGGGGCCAGACCATTCATAATTTTATTCATCTTATTCCTGAAGTTGTCGTACGCGCCGCCGTCTTGTTTCCGTTGTAGTTCACATGGAGCAGACGAGCTCAACAGAAAATAAGTTCTGCACGGACTAAAAAGCCATTTTCAGACTGACCAGGAAATCGTTGTGTTGTTGACTTGTTGTTGCTCGTGTTCATTAAACATTTTACACAAATCAATCTACTTTATGTAACATTTTAGCGGCGAGACTTTTCCCTCGTTCGTCATTAGCTTTAACGGAGTTCTCGTCAAACGGAAGTGTGTTTACAACAAAAGTGCGTATCTGGCAACAAGTGGGCGGGGCAGAATAAGGTGAATAGACCAGGATTATGTCTGAATGGTTGATTAGATTATCCCAATTCAAGAATTCATATCATTATATATTTTCAAGCAGGTACTTCAACACGTTTAGTTAAGTGGATTTTTTAATGTGATACTTTTACTTGAGTCATTTTTTGCACACGTATCTGTTCTTTTACTTGAGAAACAAAACTGAATTCTCCTTCCACCGCTGCATTTGACGAGCTCATTTCACTCATTACTGTTTTTTTCATCACTTCTCAATTAAAAGAGAAATATTCTGCATTATTTCTACAGTTTTTGTCCTTTTAACTTTCTCTTGTTCCTTTGCTTCTTCCACCGCTGCATTTGACGTGTTCATTTCACTCGTCCGTACGTTTTTTTTAATTAAATCTTTTGTCCTTTAAACTTGCTCTTTTTTGACATTTGGCGTTTGACACCTGTAAACAGTATTAATGAAACAAGTGTGACTGAAGCGCTTCTGTATTATATATGTCCATGAAAACTCGAATTCCCTGAAAATAGCAGCTGGAAAAGTAGAATCCCATTTGAAATATGAGTGCACATGAATGTTCTGATGTAAACGTCTGTGTTTTCGCAGATGCATCTCTCGTGTTCTTCTTCTTTCACTTCCTTTTTCTCAATTAAAACCCAAATGTCCCGCAGACCTCTCTGACCCAGATTTAAGCTCTGGCTCCTGATGGACAAACGGCACAAACACAGGATCGACCTCATGTGGCCCTGTGCGCTCACAACCACTGAAGAGCGAAACATTTGAGCATTTAACAGAAAAAGATTCTGCATTTTTCATCTTATTATTACATTTGCCATCTCATGTTTAAGAAAAGAAAAAAAAAAGTGTCTTATTCATTCTGTGACCTGTTATCAGTATCAATATCAACTGTGATTATTAAAATGGTTGTGTATAATCCAAATAGTAATCCGAGCTCTATATACAACATATTGGAGTCCGACTTCAATACAAAATAATATTATATAATAATAACATTTTCAAAATCCAGTACATTTTCATTGGGAAAATGTTTTGTTTTGTGGTTGTGAGGGCTGTTTTCTGTTTATCGTGTGATTTTCATTTGTAAATCATCTGACCAGACGGCTTTTAAAGCATTTACAAGCATTTATTAGCGTGAAAATAATGTAATATTTGCGATAGAAGGCAAAAGAATCAGTAGATTAGAAAGAAATAATAATAAAATATGAAGAAAATTTGAAGAGAAAGAAAGAAATGGTGTCTTCTGAAATTGCAGTTTTTCCTTCTTTCATAAATGATTCTTTTAAATGTTTTCATAGACTTTAGTCCCGTTTGCATCCTCTGCTCTGCGTTTAGCCCCGTTTACGTCCTCTGCTCTACGTTTAGCCCCGTTTGCATCCTCTGCTCTACGTTTAGCCCCGTTTGCGTCCTCTGCTCTACGTTTAGCCCCGTTTACGTCCTCTGCTCTACGTTTAGCCCCGTTTGCATCCTCTGCTCTACGTTTAGCCCCGTTTGCGTCCTCTGCTCTACGTTTAGCCCCGTTTACATCCTCTGCTCTGCGTTTAGCCCCGTTTGCATCCTCTGCTCTGCGTTTAGCCCCGTTTGCATCCTCTGCTCTGCGTTTAGCCCCGTTTGCATCCTCTGCTCTGCGTTTAGCCCCGTTTGCATCCTCTGCTCTGCGTTTAGCCCCGTTTGCATCCTCTGCTCTGCGTTCAGCCCCGTTTGCATCCTCTGCTCTGCGTTTAGCCCCGTTTGCTTCCTCTGCTCTGCTTTTAGCCCCGTTTGCATCCTCTGCTCTGCGTTAAGCCCGCTTTGCGTCCTCTGCTCTGCGTTTAGCCCCGTTTGCGTCCTCTGCTCTGCGTTCAGCCCCGTTTGCATCCTCTGCTCTGCGTTTAGCCCCGTTTGCATCCTCTGCTCTGCGTTTAGCCCCGTTTGCATCCTCTGCTCTGCGTTTAGCCCCGTTTGCATCCTCTGCTCTGCCTTTAGCCCCGTTTGCATCCTCTGCTCTGCCTTTAGCCCCGTTTGCATCCTCTGCTCATCCTCCGTTTGCATCCTCTGCTCTGCGTTTAGCCCCGTTTGCTTCCTCTGCTCTGCCTTTAGCCCCGTTTGCGTCCTCTGCTCTGCCTTTAGCCCCGTTTGCTTCCTCTGCTCTGCCTTTAGCCCCGTTTGCATCCTCTGCTCGATGCAAAGTCACTGTTGGACCTGAGCGTCAGGAAGAACCAGGAGCAGATGTGAGCAGCCCATTAAAAAGTGATTAAGAAAGAGCTCGTTACAGAGAGTCAGGGAGGAACAGCAAATAAAAGCAGACTTTATCACTCAGCCAAGACATAAACACACACTTTAGAGACAGAGGGGGAGGAGAGGGGGAGGAGGGAGGAGGGGAGGGGGAGAGAGAGAGGGAGGAGAGAGAGAGGAGAGAGAGGGAGGAGAGAAGATGAAGAGAGAAGAAAGAGAGGAGGAGAGCCAAGACATAAACACACACTTTAGAGACGGAGGGGGAGGAGAGGGGAGGGGGAGAGAGAGAGGAGAGAGAGAGGGAGGAGAGAGAGGAGGAGAGGGGGGGAGAGAGGGAGGAGAGAAGAAAGAGAGAACAGCCAAGACATAAACACACACTTTAGAGACAGAGGGGGAGGAGGGAGGAGGGGAGGAGAGAGAGAGGGAGGGAGGAGAGAGAGAGGGAGGAGAGAAGAAAGAGAGAACAGCCAAGACATAAACACACACTTTAGAGAGAGAGGGGGAGGAGGGAGGAGAGAGAGAGGGAGGGAGGAGAGAGAGAGGGAGGAGAACAGCCAAGACATAAACACAAACTTTAGAGACAGAGGGGGAGCAGAGGGGGAGAGAGAGGGAGGAGGGAGGAGAGAGAGGGGGAGGAGAGAGAGGGAGAGAGAAGAAAGAGAGGAGGAGAGCCAAGACATAAACACACACTTTAGAGACAGAGGGGGAGGGAGGAGAGAGAGAGAGGGAGGAGGAGAGAGAGAGGGAGGAGAGAAGAGGAAGAGAGAAGAAAGAGAGGAGGAGAGCCAAGACATAAACACACACTTTAGAGACAGAGGGGGAGGAGAGGGGAGGAGAGGGGGGAGAGGGGGAGGAAGAAGAAAGAGAGGAGGACAGAGACAGACAAGCGAACAAGAAAAAGGAACAAGGTGGCAAAGAGAAATGAGGAGGCAGAGTATAGTGGGAGAGAGTGAGGAGAGAAGGAGAGAGTGGGGAAAGGAGAGGAGGGGAGAGTACTTAGGAAAGGAGAGGAGGAGAGAGTGAGGAAAGGAGGAGAGAGTGAGGAAGAGAGTGAGGAGAGGAGGAGAGAATGAGGAAAGGAGGAGAGAGTGAGGAAGAGAGTGAGGAGAGGAGGAGGAGAGGAGAGAGACTTTAGAGACAGAGGGGGAGGAGAGGGGGAGGGGGGAGGAGAGGAGAGAGAGAGGGAGAGAGAGAGAGAGGAGGAGAGAGTGAGGAAAGGAGGAGAGAGGGAGGAAGAGAGTGAGAGGAGGAGCGAGGGAGGAAGCTCTAGCTGATGCTTGGAGGCTAATCGTCCCGGAGCAGCTCGTTTGGCGAAGGAAACAAACGAGCGTGAGTTCAGTTTGGACGACAGTGTTTCTCTCAGACTCGTGTGACTAAACGCTCTAAAAACGAGGAAAACACCAACAGGACGAGCAGAGTTTGGACGGAAACTCAAAGTGATTCTACAGAGCAGCTTTACTAGAAGAAGAAGAAGAAGACGCTCTGAAATATTCATGTTCAGCTCAGAGTCGTTTTCAGACGCCAAAAGTTACAAACAATGACGGATGATGGTTTTCAAAAAGATGGTCAGAGTCAGGCCTGAAAATCATAAACAGAGCTGCAACTAATGATGGTTTTCAATGTTTTTATGTAGTATTTTTGGTGTCATTCCACATTTAGACTTTTTAAATACATTTTTAAGGTGAGACACTAAATTTTTTTTTGTTTTTTGTTCAGTTTTCTCTCTCACACATCGACTTTCATGTGGAAACAACAAACGTGTCCAATCTGCTCCTAAAGATGTTTTATTCTTCCATTGAATCCACTTCATCCATAGATTTCTCTTGGACATTGTAACTTCAAAGGACGTTTTCTTAAAATGCATTTTTGTCCCTCGAGACATAAAGATCAGCCTTAAAGTAGATCCTACACCAAACTGTACAATCTGGACTCAACAAGATTTAGACCAAACACACAAGGATTTTTAAAATATCTAATTCTAAAACTGATTTATTGAAATTTAAAGTAAAAAAAAAAAGAGGCAAAATTTGAATTTTTAGGACAATTTTCAGTCCAATCTAGTTAAATTAATTAAAACTAAATAAGAAATCCAAACCCCCCTTTGTAAAGTTTCTAATACGTTACAAAATGAACCAAGGAATTTAAACCTGGTCCATTTTTCAGATTTAAATGTCCCAAATATGTGGATTTTTTGCCATTTTTTTCACATAAAATGCCTTATTTCTACATGAAAACATGACATGATGAAAAACGTATACATTTTCTCTTACATTTATGTGGCTAAACGACAGAAGTTTAACATTGACATCTTTAAATTTAAAGTGGACATATCATGCTTTTATTTTCACCTTTTGAACATTTAAAACATTTACCTGGGGTCTAAATAAACTATACCTGCCATCTACGGTCTGAATTCCTCCTAATTTTCTTTCTACATGCCTCTCTTTTACCCCTTTTGTAAGGAGCGCTTTTGAGCGCCTTGTTTTGGCACTGTCTCTTTAAATGCAAATGAGTTAGTTCAAGACTCCCACCCCTCACAAGATGCGCATTGCACGCAGACTCCGCCCCGTTCAGCCATTGTTGTAGTCCCAAACACAGTCCGTCTGTCGGATCCAAAACTTCTCCAAAGTTAGAAATAAACGTAATGACAATCGAAAAAATGGAAACAAGCGAAGAAATCAACATCCAGCCTTCCATGTACGAGCCAGAGTCTGACACAGACCAAGAAGAAATCGAAGAAGACGATCCTCCGCAGCAAAGACTTCAAATGGCTGCATCTCAATGGTTTGTTTACTACTATGTAATTCGCTATGCGCTCCGTTAGCTTAACTGTGTGTGAAAGATGTTAACAGGTTGTCTAATGGACCCTCACTTTACCATCTTACTACAACAACAGTCCGGGGAAAAAGGCTACTGTCAAGTCAGTCAGTGTAGTTATGGTGCTGCGGGCTGCGCTTGCTGCGCGCTAATGCTAGCGACATGCTAACGCTAGCGACATGCTAACGTCAGCTACGAGCAGTCTGATGTGAGTTCTCCCTTATGAAAACCTATAAATAAATGTATTATATGTATATATAAAGACATGTGCCCTAAGCAGCTGGAAAACAGCCGAGTAAAAGATGGGCAGCTACAGGTGTAATGCTAATCCCCCACAAATGGCCAGAACACAGGTAAAGAATGAATAGGTCTAATAAACAGTGTTTCAGCGTTTCTTGACTTACCGCTCCACTATATCGTCATCTCCATAGACCGAAGGAACTGACCCTTCGATCAAATGCAATCTTTGAGCAAATCCCTGGTTGTACTGGCGGAGGTTACTGAAGCACTCCTCTTTGAAGTGCTTAGCACACAAACTAAACTTTCCCCACTGTCGGTGGTACATTACCACGAAAAATAAAACGTAACCAGCCGATCTCAGTTGTTCGGATGCAGGCGGTCGGTGTAATGAGTTGTGCTGGTAATACAACCAAGAACAGAGCATTTTAACTTGTCCACTCGCACCTTTGACATCTTTGCGCTTGGACTACAAAATCGCTACGAGGAAAATAAAGATGGCGGTCTCTGCCGGAAGCTCTTGACCTTGTTTAGTAGTTCCGCTGTGACGTGATAGATAAAAATACGTAACAGATAATGCGGATATTCGAACGAACTGAGAAATATGTTGCAAAATTTATATAAATATATCTCTGCAGCTACTTAAGTGATTAATTTCAACTTTTAGCCACTACCAGACACCCACAGTACACAATAAAAGGTACCTAAGGGCCAAAAAAGTAGATTTTGCATGATATGTCCCCTTTAAGGTTTTTTCCTAAAAATATCTAATGGTGATTTTCCTGACACTGGTCTGAAAAATCGGATGTTTTTCCTAAATGGTGCCGCTCTATTAAAGGCAACAGAAAACATGAATTGGGATAAAATAGAAATCATGATCTGGACCCAAGAAAATCATGATAATAATTGTTTGCCGCGTCACCAGCACTAACTTTAAGTAATTTGAGAAAAAAGTACATCATCTTCTAATAAACGCACAAAGCGCTTAAAAACAAACAAAAAACATGTAAAATCGTCAAGTTTTTCTTCTCTCTTTAACCCATTATTTTCCAAACCAACTCCTTTTATCAAATTCACAGCACTGAACAAACAAACAAACAAAACACATAAAATCGTCTAGTTTTCTTCTCTCTTTAACCCATTATTGTCCAAACCGACTCCCTCCTTTTATCAAATCCACAGCACTGAACAAACAAACAAACAAAAAACACATCAAATCGTCTAGTTTTCCTGCTCTTTTTAACCCATTATTGTCCAAACCGACTCCTTTTATCAAATCCAAAACACTGAACAAACAAACAAACAAAAAACACATCAAATCGTCTAGTTTTCCAGCTCTTTTTAACCCATTATTGTCCAAACCGACTCCTTTTATCAAATCCAAAACACTGAACAAACAAACAAAAAACACATAAAATCGTGTACTCTTTCCAGCTCTTTTTAACCCATTATTGTCCAAACCGACTCCTTTTATCAAATTCACAGCACTGAACAAACAAACAAACAAAAAACACATCAAATCGTCTAGTTTTCTTCTCTCTTTAACCCATTATTGTCCAAACCGACTCGTCTTACCAAATCCAAAGCACTGAACAAACAAACAAACAAACAAAAAACACATCAAATCGTCTAGTTTTCTTCTCTTTTTAACCCATTATTGTCCAAACCGACTCCCTCCTTTTATCAAATCCACAGCACTGAACAAACAAACAAACAAAAAACACATCAAATCGTCTAGTTTTCTTCTCTCTTTAACCCATTATTGTCCAAATCGACTCGTTTTACCAAATCCAAAGCACTGAACAAACAAACAAACAAACAAAAAACACATCAAATCGTCTAGTTTTCTTCTCTCTTTAACCCATTATTGTCCAAACCGACTCGTTTTACCAAATCCAAAGCACTGAACAAACAAACAAAAAACACATCAAATCGTCTAGTTTTCTTCTCTCTTTAACCCATTATTGTCCTTTTATCAAATTCACAGCACTGAACAAACAAACAAAAAACACGTAAAATCGTCTAGTTTTCCTGCTCTCTTTAACCCATTATTGTCCAAACCGATTTTTTACCAAATACAAAACACTGAAAAAACAAAAAACACATAAAATCGTCTAGTTTTCCTGCTCTCTTTAACCCATTATTGTCCAAACCGACTCCTTTTATCAAATCCACAGCAATGAACAAACAAACAAACAAAAAACACATAAAATCGTCTAGTTTTTCTTCTCTCTTTAACCCATTATTTTCCAAACGAACTCCTTTTATCAAATTCACAGCACTGAACAAACAAACAAAAAACACAGAAAATCATCTAGTTTTCTTCTCTTTTTAACCCATTATTGTCCAAACCGACTCACTCCTTTTATCAAATCCACAGCACTGAACAAACAAACAAACAAAAAACACATAAAATCGTCTAGTTTTCTTCTCTTTTTAACCCATTATTGTCCAAACCGACTCCCTCCTTTTATCAAATCCACAGCACTGAACAAACAAACAAACAAAAAACACATAAAATCGTCTAGTTTTCTTCTCTCTTTAACCCATTATTGTCCAAACCGACTCACTTGTTTTATAATTTCCAAAGCACTAAACAAACAAACAAACAACACATCAAATCGTCTGGTTTTCTTCTCTCTTTAACCCATTATTGTCCAAACTGACTCGTTTTACCAAATCCAAAACACTGAACAAACAAACAAAAAACACATAAAATCGTCTAGTTTTTCTTCTGTCTTTAACCCATTATTGCCCAAACCGACTCCTTTTATCAAATCCAAAACACTGAACAAACAAACAAACAAAAAACACATAAAATCGTCTACTCTTTCCAGCTCTTTTTAACCCATTATTGTCTAAACCGACTCCTTTTATCAAATTCACAGCACTGAACAAACAAACAAAAAACACATCAAATCGTCTAGTTTTCTTCTCTCTTTAACCCATTATTGTCCAAACTGACTCGTTTTACCAAATCCAAAGCACTGAACAAACAAACAAAAAACACATCAAATCGTCTAGTTTTCTTCTCTCTTTAACCCATTATTGTCCTTTTATCAAATTCACAGCACTGAACAAACAAACAAACAAAAAACACGTAAAATCGTCTGTTTTTCCTGCTCTTTTTAACCCATTATTGTCCAAACCGACTCGTTTTACCGAATACAAAACACTGAACAAACAAAAAACACATAAAATCGTCTAGTTTTCCTGCTCTCTTTAACCCGTTATTGTCCAAACCGACTCCTGCACAAACAAACACAGTCGAGTTGAGGCGACACGTTTGAGCGGCGCCTTCTCTTCTCAGACCGTGATGGAGCGTGTGATTAAACTCTGGACCGGACTCGAGCCCGGCCTCTGTGTTTAAGGCTTCTGTTGGCGTGAAAGCTGTAATCGGCGGCGCTCTTCAGGTCGCAGCGCCGCGCTCTAATTGCAGGTCGAGTCGAGCTGACGATCCGCCCGACACGCCGCTGTTTCCCAGAGACTTAAATAACGCGCTTTAATTGTGTAACACGAGCTTTAGCTGCACACGTTTGAGCCTCTCCGGGGTTTTCTTCAGCTTTTACCGACGTTCAGGCCGTGTTTTCGGGGCCCGTAACGACAAACGTGCGCAAATATTGTCTTATAGAGCCTTTAAAATGTGACGTCATCAAAAATTTGATCTAAATTCTGCTGGTTTGAAGTGTTTTTGTTGGAAAAAAGCAACACATTTGAATTTCCAGAGTAGAAAGGTCAGTTAGTTTGCTTTTCTGTAACAAACCATAGATAAAATAAAACATTTCTAGCCTTAAAATTGCATTTTAGCTTCTAATTTATGGAACAGTATCTAATATATCTCTAGATAAAATGAAAAATGATTGTGGGCTCAACATTTCTGTGAGTATTTTTCCAGTAAAACCCATAAATCTGGATTGTTCCTTCATCAAAAATGCAAAGAGTTGATCATAATTTCGTAAAACATGATGTAAAATACAATAATAAATGTGTTTAAAGCCGCTCTGGTGTCACTCACATGTGTCTGAGGCTTTTACTGACACTAAATCATCTACATTTTTCATATTTTGTGATAATCTGAGGTTAATCCCAGTTTCTCATTGAAATCACATTATGTTGGTTTGACAAAAAATTACATACAATTACAGCAATTCTTTACTTTTATTGAAGTTTTCTATTTAATTATTTCGTTTTTCTCATTTTATCTTTTGAATATACAAGAATTTTCACGTTTTTTTAATCTGCACAGGACAGTTTCTCATATTTTTCAGGGATTAAATCATATCTGTCATAGTTTTACATCAGTCAGAGACAATTTACTGCAAAGGACACGTTTTCTTGACAAAAATGTTAAGAGTTTATCATAATTTCCTAAAACATGACGTAAAATACAATAATAAATGTGTTTAAAGCAGCTCTGATGTCACTCACATGTGTCTGAGGCTTTTACTTTGACAAAATCATCTCAGATTTTCCATTTTTCGTGATATTCTGCGGTTAATCCCAGTTTCTCAGTGAAATCACATTATGTTGACTTCACTTTTGCCTCCGTTCTGAATTTAGAATGTTTGTTACAGACGTTATACTTGTTTTGAAGGATTGCACTTCAACTTTCTTTGGCAATCATCTTTTTTATTTTATTTTGCAGCTTTTGAAAATGAACAATAATAGACAAATATGTTTGTTTTGCGTCCTCAAAACAACAATTGTGATATTATACATTTTTCTGCCACCTCTGATTCTTCTCTTTGATGAATAAAAGCTAACAATTGAAAATTTAAGGCCAAAGCAAATTTTATTTTTACAAGAATGAACATGCAATCTGTAAAATCAACTTTCAATGTGAACCAATTCAAGAAGAAAAAAGAAAAAAATGAAGAAGGAAAAAGAAAAAGGAGAAAAAAGAGAAAGAAAACTGGAATGAAAGACGGAAAACAGTTTGACTCGTCGTTTGCAAAAATGAAGAATTGTAAAAAGAACAAAATCAAAAAGGAAAACAGAAATAAGCTGAAATAAAAGAGGAAAAATGTACAGAAAAAACTAATAAAAATAAACAAAGAGATGGACGATTGTATAAAAGGAGTTGTATTTGAGGTTAAAGGGAGCGTAAATATGTTTTTATTGATTGTTCAGAGAAATGACGATAAAAAGAGCAGACGCAGGGAATTATTTTGATCCTTTTGATGAACAAATACAGGATTGTAACTGGATTAGACCAAACCAGGACCAAACTGAGCTTCAAACACGAGGGTTTGATGGAGAAACTTTGATATCGACAAAGATCAAACCTGTTTAATCCGAGCGTTCGATCGATGAGTCTGCGTCGTCTGAGAACAACAACGCTTAAAGTACACGTCTGTGTGAGCCGCCGAGGAAAAGAGATTAAAAATGTCCTGTGTTTACAGAGAGGGGGAGGGGAGGGAGAGGGGGGGTAGAGAGAGAGGGGGGGGAGAGAGAGGGGGAGAGAGAGGGGGAGAGAGAGGGGAGAGGGAGAGGGGGGAGAGAGAGGGGGAGAGAGAGAGAGGGGGGAGGGAGAGAGAGAGGGGAGGAGAGAGAGGGGGGAGAGGGGGAGAGAGGGGAGGGGGAGAGAGAGAGAGAGAGAAGGGGGGAGAGAGGGGGGAGAGAGAGGGGATAGAGGGGAGAGAGAGAGGGAGGGGGGGAGAGGGAGAGAGAGAGACAGAGGTAGAGAGGGGGAGGGAGAGAAAGAGAGAGAGGGGGAGAGAGAGAGGGGGGGAGAGGGGAGGGAGAGAGAGAGGGGGAGAGAGAGGAGAGAGGAGGAGGAGAGAGAGAGAAAGAGGGGGGGAGGGAGAGAGAGAGGAGAGAGGGGGAGGGAGACAGAAGGGGGATAGAGAGAGACAGAGGGAGGGAGAGAGAGAATGAAATAGAGAGAGGGGGGAGGGAGCAAGAGAGAGAGGAGGGGGAGAGAGGGAGAGAGAGAAAGAGAAGGGGAGAGAGAGGGGAGAGAGAGAGAGAAGAGGAAAGAAAGGTAAAGAGGGAGAGAGAGGGGGGAGTGAGAGAGAGTGAGAAGGGGAAAGACGGAGAGTGAGAGAGAGGGAGAGAAAGAGAGAGAGAAGGTGAGAGAGAGGGAGAGAGAGAAGGTGAGAGAAAGAGGTGGAGGGAGAGAGAGGGTGAGGAGAGGATGGTAAAGAGGGAGAGAGAGAAAGAAGAGGAGAGGGGAAAGAGGGATGATGATGATTTGGTTTCGAATCAATGCTATATATTTCTTGTGAGGAACATAAAGACATTAATTAAACATAAGAAGAAGAAAGAAAAAAGAAAACATCTTTTAAATAAATAACTGAATAAATACTTGAATACCTCAAGTTTTCTTTAATTATCTTTGCTCGAAAAGGAGTGGGATGAAGTAAAACTTATTGAACCCCTTATAATTTATGATGAATATTTGAATATGCTTCCTGTGCATGAATTATTAAGTCAAACTGTTCAAGTGTACGACAAGATACAGCTTTACAAATATGAGGGAGGGGGGTAAAAGAGAGACCGAAGGAGGTAAAGAGAGCGAAGGAGAGGAGGGGGAAAGAGAGAGAGCAAGAGAGAAGGAGAGGAGGGTAAAGAGAGAGGAGGGTAAAGAGAGAGAAGAGAGGAGGGGGAAAGAGAAAGAAAGGAGAGACCAAAAAAGAGAGAGAAAGGAGAGGAAGGGAAAGAGAGAGAGGAAGGAAGGAAGGAAGGAAGGAAGGAAGGAAGGAAGGTGTAGTTTGACGCTCTTAATTAGGCAGGACAGGGAAAAGAAGCCTCAAACTGTCAGACGCCGCAGCTATTAGACTGAATCAGTAGAGAGAGGGAGAGAGAGAGAGGGGGGAGAGAGAGAGAGGGGGGAGGCAGGAGCAGGCCAATGGACACACGGGGAGGGAGTCTAAAGGAAAAGAGCAGCTCAGAGAGAGAGAGAGATAAGAGGGAGGAAAAGAGAGAAAGAAGAGGGAACAGAGAAGGGAAGAGAGCGAGACAGAAAGAGAGAGAATGGGGGAGGGACAGAGGCAAAAAGGAGAGAGAAAAGTGAGAGAGGAGGAAGGGACCCATAAAGTAAAGAAAATAAAAATCGGGGAGATGCTTTTAGTCAGAAACTGCTCCTTTAAAATATCTTTTTTGGGGGAAAACAAAAAAAAAAGTGCTAATTTCCTTTCTTTTTTTTTTATTCAGACAGTGTGGAGAAACAGAAAAGAAAGGAAAATATGCAAATATACTGTATACACACACAAACGATGACAAATTCATAATGACTTCAATATTCTCATTCTCCTTGTACGTCCGAAAAATGGAGCGGGAGCAAGAAAGTGACGCTGCCTTGAGTTAAAGCTGAACTTTAACTCGACATTAAATTTATCTAGCTTTTATTTTTCCAATTACAGCTGTTTTTGTTGCTAGAAGAAGAAATCCTCACATCGCGCACTTTATAAACTTCACCTTTAGCGCTCCAAACCTCTTCAGCAACCGTCAGAAAAACACACTTTTCATCTGCGGACGCCTCAGAACGCATTACATTCAATTAAGTCTGAAGTAATACATTCAACACTTTAAAGATTCAATTACGCTCCTTATAATCCACTCTCTTTTCGACGCTCTTTTCTCTGCGCTTTTCCCGCCAGCCGCGCCGCGATAACCTTTAGCTCCGACTCGAGCGCCTTAATGCTCCGAGCGCGATGCAGATCTGGAAAGTGTAAGAGGATAATCGCCGGCTGTTTGATAATCCAATATTAGGATTAGGACTCCTGCGGATTGTGTGAAAAGCCGGCGCCCTGATAAAGACGCGGGAGAAACGGCTGCTCCGGCGCCTAAACGTGTCCCGTCCAAGGTGAGAGGCGCGGGTTAATAACTACTGACCCCGGAACGGAACGACAAGCCGCGGATTTGGACACGACTCAAAATGGCGGCGCGACCCGGAGTGAGTTTAATAAAGTCGTTTTGTTTCGGTCTGGGATTAAAACAAAAGTGTGCAGAGTTTAGGCGGACGATATCTTCAAGGACTTTGGGAACAGGAGGATTGAGGGAATGGATTCTGAATGTGGTTTTTAAAAGAGTTTGGAGTGATAGGAGACAAAACGCAACTAAAATTGACAAAAACGCAACTAAAATTGACAAAAACGCAACTAAAAGGGACAAAAACGCAACTAAAAGGGACAAAAACGCAACTAAAATGGACAAAAACGCAACTGAAAGCGACAAAAACACAACTGAAAGGGACAAAAACACAACTAAAAATGACAAAAACACAGCTAAAATGGACAAAAACACAGCTAAAATGGACAAAAACGCAACTGAAAGGGACAAAAACACAACTAAAAATGACAAAAACACAGCTAAAATGGACAAAAACACAGCTAAAATGGACAAAAACGCAACTAAAAGCGACAAAAACGCAACTAAAAGCAACAAAAACGCAACTAAAAGCAACAAAAACGCAACTAAAATTGACAAAAACACAACTAAAATGGACAAAAACACAACTAAAAGCGACAAAAACACAACTAAAATTGACAAAAAGATGGGGGAGAAACGGCTGCTCCGGCGCCTAAACGTGTCCCGTCCAAGGTGAGAGGCGCGGGTTAATAACTACTGACCCTGGACGCCTCGCCGCCGGAGCTTAGTGCATGGAACGGAACGACACGCCGCGGATTTGACTCAAATGCGGCGCGACCCGGAGTGAGTTTAATAAAGTCGTTTTGTTTCGGTCTGGGATTAAAACAAAAGTGTGCAGACGATGTCTTCAAGGACTTTGGGAACAGGAGAGTAAGAGGATTGACGGAATGGATTCTGAATGTGGTTTTTAAAAGAGTTTGGAGTGATAGGAGACAAAACACAACTAAAATGGACAAAAACACAACTAAAAGTGACAAAAATGCTACTAAAAGTGACAAAAACGCAACTAAAATTGACAAAAACGCAACTGAAAGTGACAAAAACACAACTAAAAGTGGCAAAAACGCAACAAAAAGTGACTAAAACACAACAAAAAGTGACAAAAACGCAACTAAAATTGACAAAAACATGCGGGAGAAACGGCTGCTCCGGCGCCTAAACGTGTCCCGTCCAAGGTGAGAGGCGCGGGTTAATAACTACTGACCCCGGAACGGAACGACAAGCCGCGGATTTGGACACGAGTGAGTTTAATAAAGTCGTTTTGTTTTGGACTGGGATTAAAACAAAAGTGTGCAGAGTTTAGGCGGACGATATCTTCAAGGACTTTGGGAACAGGAGAGTAAGAGGATTGACGGAATGGATTCTCAATGTGGTTTTTAAAAGAGTTTGGAGTGATAGGAGAAGGATTTTGACAAAATTAAAAGTGACAAAAACAACGCTAATTCCAGAAAACCGTGACTACAAACAACAAAAATCAAGAGTAAACGCAACAAAAACACAAGTGAATTATCCTCATCTCATTTCATCATCATTTAGTAATTCCAAGTTTGTGATATCAGTCTGTTTCTCCGCTTCTCTCTCACAAACTTCACAGCTTCATAAAAGATTTATCAGAAAAACGACCCGGAGACGAGCCTCAAAAAAGAGACTACACATGACTAAAATTGACAAAAACGCAACTAAAAGTGACAAAAACGCAACTAAAAGTGAGAAAAACGCAACTAAAAGTGAGAAAAACGCAACTAAAAGTGAGAAAAACGCAACTAAAAGAGACAAAAGCGCAACTATAAGGGACAAAAACACAACTAAACGTGACGAAAAAGCAACTAAAATTGACAAAAACGCAACTAAAATTGACAAAAATGCAACTAAAAGGGACAAAAACGTAAAACACAACTAAAATTGACAAAAACAGAACTAAAATAGACGAAAATTCAACTGAAAGGGACAAAAACAAGGCTAAATGCGGCAAAAATCGAGAGTAGATGCGACAAAAACACAACTGAATTATCCTGATGTCATTTCATCATCATTTAGTAATTCCAGGTTTGTGATATCAGTCTGTTTCTCCGCTTCTCTCTCACAAACTTCACAGCTTCATAAAAGATTCATCAGAACAACAACCCGTTTACGAGCAGGTTTACGGGCGTTTCACTGCGAGCGTAAACCGATGTTATTTGATTTTCTCATGGCGTCTTTTCCCGCCGCTGAATCCTCTCCCGTTTGGCCTCGCGCTCTAAATCAAACCTCTCTGTTGCCGAATAACTAACGATCCCCGCGCCTGACCGACCATCGATCAACGACGATCAACATGACTAAAAGTGACAAAAACGCAACTAAAAGTGACAAAAACACTACTAGAAGGGACAAACACACAACTAAAAGTGGAAAATATGCAACTAAAATTGACAAACACAACTGAAAGGGACAAAAATACAACTAAAAGTGACAAAAACACAACTGAAAGGGACGAAAATACAACAAAAATGGACGAAAACGCAACTAGAAGTGACAAAAACACAACTAAAATTGACAAAATCACAACTGAAAGGGACGAAAATGCAACTAAAAGTGACAAAAACACAACTAAAATTGACAAAATCACAACTGAAAGGGACAAAAACGCAACTAAAAGTGACAAAAACGTATCTACAAGGGACAAAGACGCAAAAACACAACAAAAAGTGACAAAAACGCAACTAAAAGTGACAAAAACGCAACTAAAAGTGACAAAAACGCAACTAAAAGTGACAAAAACGCAACTAAAAGTGACAAAAACGCAACTAAATGACAAAAACGCAACTAAATGACAAAAACACAACTAAAAGGGATAAAAACGCATCTACAAGGGACAAAAACGCAACTAAAGGGGACAAAAACGCAACTAAAAGTCACAAAAACAAGGCTAAATGCAACAAAAATCGAGAGTAGACGCAACAAAAACACAACTGAAAGTCATTTAGTAATTCCAAGTTTGTGATATCAGTCTGTTTCTCCGCTTCTCTCTCACAAACTTCACAGCTTCATAAAAGATTCATCAATCCGGAGACGAGCCGTTGGATCCCGTTTACAGCCGTTTCACTGCGAGCGTAAACCGATGTTATTTGATTTTCTCATGGAGTCTTTTCCCGCCGCTGAATCCTCTCCCGTTTGGGCCTCGCTCTTTAAATCAAACCGCTTTGTTGCCGAATAACTAACGATCCCCGCGCCTGACCGACCATCGATCAACGACGTTTAATTACACGGATTAATTGGCCTCGTGATCGGTCAGCAGTCTGTGTCTGAAAACTCACCTGTTCACCAAATTATAGCCTTTAAATATTGCTTTCGTAATCGCAAAACGCACACGAATTGAACTGAATTAACGCTGGACAGATGTACGGCTTTATTAAGATGCATTATGGGTAAAATCTAATCGTTACCGCTGCTCCGGTCGTTGTGTTTGCGCTAATAAGGAGAACAGAGAGAGAAAACGTCCGCAGGGAGAAGCCAGGTCACTGTAAAGGGTTAAAACTAATTGGATTTGTACATTTCAGCGCACGCTTTGACGTACTTAATCTAAAGGTGCGCTTGAACGGTCTGTCTTCCAATCATAATAAACGTTTTCTTAATAAATCAAAGCTAAATCGTACCTGAATCATAATTTTAAATCGTTAAGTGGATACAAAAAGACAGTTTCCGGCTGTGAGATGTGGCTAAAAGTGTCTAAGAAAGTGAAAAGAACACAACAACTTAAAGTGACAAAAACACAACAACAAAGTGACAAAAACACAACAACTAAAAGGGGCAAAAACACTACACTAAGTAACGGTTAAAAGTGAAGAAATGTCACTAAAAGCAACCAAACATGACAAAAAACGGGTAAAAATCCTCCTGAATGACATTTTTAATTGTGAGACCGATGTCAGCGAATCACAAAAAGACATTTAGTAATTCTAAGTTTGTGGCTGTGAGACGTAGAAAAAACGCGACTAAACACAACAAAAACTAGACTAAAAGAGAAAAAAAGTGACAAAAATGCATCCAAAAAGGTAACTCAAAGCAACAAATACGCGACTAAAAGAGGAAAAAATAAAAATAAAAAAAACACAACGAAGCGAAACAAATATGCAACTAAAAGCAACAAAACGCGACTAAGTGCAACAAAAACATGACAAAATGCGACAAAAACGAGACTAAAAGCAAAAGACTACGATAAACACTCCACTAAATGCAACAAAAACTAGACTTAAAGAGGAAAAAGTGACAGAAAACGCCATGGCGCGACAAAAAAATGACAAATGTCCAACGGGAAACTACGTCCTGTTTGTCCTCAGCTTTTTTCTGCTTTTATTCCCCTCTTTATGAAATGCTTTGGCTGTGGATAATGTTGGATACATTTCTGTCATTATCTCCACCTTTACGCTCTAACGACACGGCTCCTCTTATATCTGCTCTTTGTACACTCTGTAATTGTGTCTGCTGTTACTTTCTCTCACGCTTCTCTCATGTCTCTGCTCCTGGTTATAGTCTGTATATTGTGGCGACAAAAACAAGACAAAAAGCAAAAAAAAAGAATAATATTGCAATAAATTTGCAACTAAATACAACAAAAACTAGACTACAAGAGGAGAAAGGGACAAAGAATGCAACAAAGCGACAAAAAATGGAACTAAAAATGACAACTATGTGAGTAAAAGCGAAAAAAACATTACGATAAATATGAGTAAATGCAACAAAAACTAGATTAAAAGAGGAAAAATGACAAAATGCGACAAAAAGGTGACCCTACGCAACAAAAATGTGACTTCAAGTGGGAAAAAAACAGTTTGAGATAAATACATGACTAAATGCTACAAAAACTAATCTAAAAAAGGAAAAAACTGACAAAAAACACAAGAAAGGGACACAAATATGCAACTAAAAGCAACAAAAACGTGACTAAAAGAGAAAAAAGTGACAAAAAAGTGCGACAAAAACTAGACTAAAAACAATAGACACTCCACTAAATGCAACAAAAACTAGACTAAAAGAGGAAAAAGTGACAGAAAACGCCATAACGCGACAAAAAAATTATACTAAAAGTGACAAAATGTGCAAATAAAAGCATCAAAAACAAGGCTAAAAGCGACGGGGAAACTACTTCCTGTTTGTCCTCAGCTTTTT